>APFE031446594.1:0-89374 GCA_000404065.3 Pinus taeda | reverse complement strand
CTTTTTCCGGCGGATTTTTCTGGTCAAAATCCGGCAGCAATTCATTGGAATCAAGTTTGATAGCTATTTTCTGCACAATCAATGGTCCCAGGGGTTTTCTAGGGTGCTGGAATCCAAATATGCAGTTAAAAACCATTTTAACTGTAAAAAATTAGATTTAACCTCATTCTTTCTCTTCCGCGTTCCGTACCCCCGGAATCTCTCCAAAAGTCGCATTAAGACAACTATATATATACATAGGAGGAGATATACCTCGTTGAAAATATGAGGATATATATGTTTACTGGATTTAAATGAAAAGAGAATGGAAAAGAGGCCAATAAACTTTTCGAATCATTATCATTAAAATAAAAATTAAATATAAACTAGATGAATACTTGAGAAAATTGATGATTTAAATAAAACTATTATTTGATTATTTTAATGCGACGATCAAGTTTGCACTTTCAAAGATGTATTTTTATGAATTTTATTTGATCTATCATTTTTATTTTTATATAAATATTGATATGAATTACCAGATTGTGGTGGTGGTGGTGGTGATTAAATAGATAGATAATTTTTTATTTATTAAAATATTTAATTAAGATATATTATCTATTCATTGCCAAGTTGAAAATCTCAAAATGGGAAGGTCTATCATCATCCTTTTATACACAAACTTCTCAATGTGGCAGTATGGGGTCATTTTGGAAGAGAATAGTAGTCTTTGGCTTGCAAGCCATGGTAAAAGAGCTAAAGGGCATGCTAGTTTTATGAGACATCACTCAACTATAGAGCATCTTGTTACTCTTAGGATCATTGCAAAGGAATCCCACAATAATAAGATTGATTTATTTTTTTGTTTTATTGGCTTTAAAAAGTTTTCACGATTGTTCCTTGAGATAAGCTATGGAAGAGGCTAGAACAAATAAAGGTTCTTCCTGAGTTGAGGGTTGTTGTGACTAGGCTATACGAGGATTTCATTGTGAAGCTTAGGACTGCTAAGGGTTGGTTAGAAGAAATTACATGGAATATCGATGTTAAGTAAGGGTGTCCCTTATTCCCTACCATTTTTGACATTTACATTGATAAGCTAGAAGAATGTTTGGAAGCTACAAGATGTGATGGTCCTTGGTTCACTAGTATGGTCATTACATTTCTCCTTTAGGCTAACAATATCATTATTTCAACTATGAACCATGGTGATCTCGATAAGAAGTTTCAAATCCTCCAAGTTTACTGCTCCAAGATGGGTATGGTAGTTAATACCAACAAAGACTAAATTCATCATAGTTAAATCCAGAAATAGAAGCTATGATAATTTCATTTATGATAATAACTACTTGGAGAAATTTTATTCATACAAATCTATGGGAATCAGCACTCATTACAAACTCAACTGGAATTATAACATTGAGAAAAGGGTAATTAGAGACATCAAATCTTATTATGGGCTTTAAAACAATTGTAAGTTGAAATATCTTTAGGCATGGAGCAAAAAAAAGTTCCTCTTTGAGACTCTTGTCACCTTTGTTATTTATGTGGATGTGAGTTTTGGGTTGCATTATATCTGGAGAATCATGGAGGAAGATTGAGATGATCCAAAAGCAATTTATAACCTACAGACTCAAGATTAAATGAAATACTCACTACCTTATCCACTTGATTGAATTTGGCATTTCCCCATGGAAAGCATTGTTATGTCTAGGTATCTCATGTATAAGAAGAATTTATACAACATGGAAACCAAGAAGTATCCTAAAATTGCTTCTAATTCTAGCTAAAACCCCCATCTCGAGCTCAAGCGAGGCTAGAATAAGGATGCCCAGTCTTGGCTAGAAAATTGGAGGGTAAAGGAGGAGATCATCTTGAAGAATAAGGATAATATTAAAAATGTTGTTACTTCTAAATTTAAGGTCTGGGATAATAAGGAGTTTGAGGGAAAAGGAATTTAACGTATTATAAGGAGCTGATCCACCCCAATCCAAAAAACTAAAATTATCTTTTTGTCATGTATAGGGCTAAGAAGAAAGTGAACAATGCTAAGGTAAAAGCTAACTCTCATGAGCCCCAAAGTGAAATCAAGTATTGATCTATTCCCAAAACACCTTGGGGATGAAAGGGTTTGCCACTTTTGCGATACTAAGAGTGTTGAAGATGAAAATCACTTTCTCTTGAATTTCGTAGCTCTTACTCACATATGTTCTAACGTTCATAATCTTTGTCGCACTATCATCTTCTTGATTTGTTAAGTTAGCAAAACTTCAGGGGTATAGGAATGCTTCTCTCCCTTCTTTTGGATCATAGAAATAAAATTTTAAAGAATCATAATCAATCTTCTTTCTTAACGTATGATATACCATATTGGTCTTAGTGGACATTAATCATCATCATCATCAATAAGAAAATTATTAAATTTAAATTTAAATTTAACGAAATCATATATATATATATATATGTATGTATGTATGTTTATATCTATATATATATATATATATATATATATATATATAGATATATATATATATATATATATAATATATATATATATATAATATATATATATATATATATCACTTTAACCAAGTTAATTCAATTTAATTCATGTGTTTTAGATAAATGTTGTTATTATTTTATCTGAATTCAATTTTTTCATATACGATATAGAGTGTGCACGCATGCACACACACATACATATATATTTCAAAAATAATAAATTTAGCTATATACATAAATATAAAATTTTAACCAAAATAATTTCATGTAATTCAGTTATCTTAGAGAAATGTTGTTATTATTTTTATCCAGATTCAATTCTTGCATATGACATATTAAGCTCATAATAAATATATCCTATGTAACATGTTAAACTCATAAGTAATATATTCTTCTGATAGGTTCAAACCCTCCTATATAAGAATCTCTGGATATTTTTTTTAACTATTTTCAAAATTTTATATATACAATTTCAATAAAATATTATGGCGTGATTTGCAATAAAACAAATGATAAAGTCTTCTAATTACCAATTCTCTTGTGTAATAATAATAATAGTAATAATGTAAAATTTTAAAATAATTAAGATGTAAATTATAATTAATTAATTAATATTGTTATTTTACTCTTATATCGTTTGTAAACTATTTTATAATAAATCAAATTTATTATTGTATATAATAATACTTAATAATATACCTTGATTACGGTGTTGGAAGATATGCTTCAATTAATGAGCAACTAACTCAACACCTCATTGTTACCCTAGGATTTATATGAAGGGGGGTCATGGCCAATTAGACCCATGGATTCACATGATCCCTAAAATTTATGTTTTTCTCAAATGATTTATTGTGGAAATTCACCCTTATTAAAGATGCATTATTTTAGTGGCGACTGAGAGGTTAACAAAAAACCCATAGGTGTTGGTGAGAGGAATGTCATATTTTGTCCTAGTATAGTCTGGGTTGTTGGCATTTTGATACAGGTATGATATAGGTGTTGTCCTTGATGGCAACTCACTCAGATGACAGATCATAGTATAGCTAGAATGATAAGAGAGGTATACGCAGGTTTGCTGTGACAATAATGTGTATACATGTGGGTTTACCATATACCAAGTTGCGTATACGTACACACGCATGATTACAAAAGGAAAGGCACATACATGTTGGGAATCGAAGTTTTGGTCCATGGTATTTGGGTATTCGTCCATGGTATTTGGTCTGAAGTGTTGATCCTACGTATTCGGTCCAAGGTATTGGTTCTACGTGGTTTTGGACAATGGTATTGAGTAAGGGATAAGACTATATAAGGAGAAGATCATTACACCAAGAGGGAGTAAGTGTGCAAGTGATAAATATCTGATGAAGTGTGAGATCTAGTATGCTGGTTATGGGTTTGTGATGCTTTGCTTGATCTGAACCAAGGGTGCACCTATGCAGTTGACGAAGGTTGATGGACCGGGATCATGAAGACTAAAATGCATTATCATTATATGGTATGATCATGAATAGATATTAATACTGACACATGTTTTATCCTTTATATCTCATGTTTTGGGTATATCTAAAGTTGAAAATTGTATCGAAGGTATAAGTAATTATTTTCAGATCTGTACGCGGGTTCTCTCCAATGAAAGAGCGTATACACGTTGGTTCGACATAGTCAAGTAGCATATACATTATGAGATTTGATGTTTGAGGTTGTTGTTGGTTCTAGTGTTTGTTGCAGAGTTTTGGGTTTTGCTCTATGTTTTGGTGATTGTGTTTTGATGACAGGGTTTCAGTGATTCAGTTGTTGGGTGATTTATAGTTAATGATTGTATTGCAGTGGTGATTGTTTTGTATTTATGGATTCAGTCTGAAAATTCATGAAACATGGTCCCTGGGAGGAAAGAGAAGGTTGTAGCCTTCTGTAGGTCAGCACCTATGTACTAGTACTTCAGCTAGTACAAGAGCTAAGGGGGTTGTAGCTTCCTTCTATGAGAAGATGGAGAACGAGAGAAGGTCATAGCCTTCTACAAGTAGAAGCTTGTGTACTGGTATAAGACTACAACAGTACAGAAATATTGTAAAAATAAGTTTCTTATTAAAAGAAGATAGAGACGAATTGCAACAAGTGGTTTTCACCCACATTGGGTTTCCACCTTATATCATGGTGTTCATGTGTGTTTCTTATGTGTGATGATTTGTTCTGTTTTACTGCACCTCATTACTGTAAATATGGTTAATAATGTCCTGATGCACTCATTGAATATCAACTAATCGAATCATAAGTTTACTGGATATACGCTAGTTGCATTAAACACAGTTGCATATACACGTGGGTATCCTTAACTGAAGTAGCGTATACGAATCTGATAATGCAAATGAAAATATTATTGACTTACTAATACTGATTCATCCCCCCCCCGACTCAGTATTATTTCCAACAATTGGTATCAGAGTAGGTCCTTCAGAAGAAGCTTGATCGCTTGAAGGAAGATCCATCAAGATGAGTAATCAAGAAAGAGAGGGATCCATCAGACCACCAATCTTCGATGGGAGCAATTTTTTCTGCTGGGAGATAAGAACCACAACATATCTACAATTGCTTGGAACAGATGTTTGGGGAATCATGGAAGGAGGATATACATATCCATCAGCAACTCCTACAAATACGGTAGGTAGAAAGCAATATGAAGTCAATGCTAAAGTTGTTACTATCTTATTGGGAAGTTTGTCACAATCAAAATTTGTCAAGGTCAAGCAGTTCAAATCAGCCAAATAAATATGGGATAAAATCATTCTAAGCTATGAAGGAGATGATCAGGTAAAACGTGCTACGCTTCAAACTCTCAGAATATGGTATGAAACTCTTAAAATGCATAGTAATGAAAGCATAGCTAATTACTTCTTGCATATAGAAGAGATTTTCAATTGTATGAGGAATTTGGGTGAAGAAATTAAGGAAGTTGTCTTAGTTGAGAATGTTTTGAGATCCTTGTCTACTAAATTTGAATCCAAAGTGTCTGCCATAGAAGAAAAGGAGGATCTGTAGAAAATCACTATGACGCAGCTTCACAGAATCTGAACTTCTTTTGGGATGAGAAAAGGAGGACCATCAGATATGAGAGAAGCTGCATTTAAAGTATCAGCAAATGGAAAAGAAAAAATCAGTGAATCAGGATACATTTCAGAAGAAGAATATGAGGCAAATTTTGTCAATAATATTGAATGGGGATCTGGAATGTTCAAAGATAAGCTACCTTTCAAATGCTTTTCTTGTGGTAGAGTTGGTCACTACGCTGCTAGATGCCCTCATAACAAAGGAAAATATTTGAAGAAGGTAATAGAAGTTATTATACTCATGATAAAAGTAATGACTCATCCAATAGTGATGAAGACATTAGAATTCTCATGGCATATGAAAATAAGGATGTAGAAATAGAAGAAGTTACCAGATTAAAAGAACAGCTGGAGACAGTAACCAGAGTAAGGGAGCAGCTGTAGGATGTAGTAAAAGATCAAAGCATAACAATTCAAATACTTTAATCTAAGATCCTCTCTCTAAAAGAAGATCTTAAAGAATCAAAGAAGTAGAATAAAGAAGCTCTTGCAGAAAAAGAACATGAAATGCTCGAATTAAGGCAACAAGTGGAAGAAGGAAGAAAAGCTGAAGAAAACATAAGGAAGCAATATCTGGAAAAGGAAGAACAACATCAGGTTGAGGTAAATATATTAAAAGGTAAATTAGAAGAAAAGGATAAACTGTTACGATTTCAAGACAATACTAAGATTTTGGATGATATTCTTCGTAGTCAAAGATCCCCTGCTATCAAAATTGGTCTTGTTTTTTATGAAATTGTCGAAGGTGAATATAGCTCACAGGGTGAGGAAAGGAATTCTAATGCAAAATCTGAAATGATCAACGAAGAGATAAATGGTCAACCCCAACAACAAACAAGGAAAGAAATTCTTCAAAGAATATCTTTTCCTCCTAACTATGGAAGTGATAGTCGGTTATTTCCCCAAATGAATAATGTTGAATGTTATGTATGTCATAAATTTGGACATTTTGCAGCTAGATGCAGAAGCAAAATGGGTCAAGACCATCACATAAAAAGTTCATCACACTCCAGGTACTTCAAGGGATATTGTTTTGCTTGCAATATGTTTGGTCACAAAGCCATTGACTACTATAGGAGGAATATGAAACATGTAAGATGCTATGCATGTAACAAGTTTGGACATAAAGTAAGGGAACACAGGAGAAAAATTTGAACTCCAAAGAAAGAGGATCATACATCATCACAATTCTAGGTATTGAAGAAGACAGAATTAGAGACAAAAAAATGTGGCATAACTCAGTTAGCTGACATAACAGACACAGGGGAAACTGAAAATAAACCTTCAGTATTCCAATTTTCATATGCAGATATTATGAAGATAAGTTGCATATATATGCGAGTTAGAGGCTGCAAAGTTGCATATATGGAACTCTGAAGGAAAATTAGTAGAACAGACTCAGGAAATGGTTCGGTCATGGTATATGATGGTTGGCACAGGCTCAGGGTGAGCATATGCTTTGAATAATGCATTGTTGGCATTATGGTTAGAATTATTTGATGATGATTCTTATTGACACATCTTGCTACTAATTGTTGATTGGCCAAGAGAAGGATTGCAGGTTACAGGTTTGGATGCTAGTGATAGATGCTTATAGTGTAGATCATATGGTCTATGACAGTTACTGATGACTATCATGGTCTTGTTTAGACTCGGCATGTGCTCAGGGGGAGCATGGACGGATTGGTACATCTTGGCATGTACAAAGGGGTAGCTCAATCAGAGACTTCATCATGCACTCAGGGGGGGTATAGACAGCAGAATGCATATCAAGGGAGAGAATATCTTGGTCTGCCGTTTACCCTTAATGTCAAAGGGGGTGAGTGACTTGGTGTGGATGTTGCCATCAAGTCCAAAGGGGGAGATTGTTGGCATTATGATACAGGAGTTGTCCTTGATGGCAACTCACTCAGATGACTGATCATAGTACAGTTAGAATGATAAGAGAGGTATACACATGTTCGTTGTGACAATAATGCATATACATGCTAGTTTACCATATACCAAGTCACGTATACGTACACACGCATTATTATAGAAGGAAAGGTGCGTACATGTTGGGAATATAAGTTTTGGTCCGTGGTATTTGGTCCATGGTATTTGGGTATTGGTCCAAGGTGTTGTCCTTGATGGAAACTCACTCAGATGACTGATCATAGTACAGTTAGAATGATAAGAGAGGTATACACAGGTTCGCTGTGACAATGATGCGTATACACGTTGGTTTACCATATACCAAGTCACGTATATGTACACATGCATGATTATAGAAGGAAAGGTGCGTACATGTTGGGAATCTAAGTTTTGGTTTGTGGTATTTGGTTCGAAGTGTTGACCCCACGTATTGGGTCCAAGGTATTGGTTCTATGTGGTTTTGGACAATGGTATTGACTAAGGCCTGAGACTATATAAGGAGAAGATCGCTAGGCCAAGAGGGAGTAAGTGTGCAAGTGATGAATATCTGATGAAGTGTGAGATCTAGTATGTTGGTTATGGGTTTGTGATGCTTTGCTTGATATGAACCAAGGGTGCACCTATGCGGTTGATGAAGGTTGATGGACCAGCATCATGAAGACTAAAATGCATTATCATTATATGGTATGATCATGAATAGATCTGAATACTGACACATGTTCTATCCTTTATATCTCATGTTCTGGGTATATCTGAAGTTGAAAATTGCATCGAAGGTATAAGTAATTATTTTCAGATCTGTACATGGGTTCTCTCTGGTGAAAGATCATATACACGCTAGTTCAACAAATTAAAGTAGCATATACACTATGAGATTTGATGTTTGAGGTTTTTGTTGGTTCTAGTGGTTGTTGCAGAGTTCTGGACTCTGCTCTGTGTTCTGGTGATTGTGTTTTGTTGACAGGGTTTCAATGGTTCAGTTGTTGGGTGATTTAGAGTTAATGATTGAATTGCAGTGGTGATTGTTTTGTATTTATGGATCCAGTCTGAAAATTTATGAAATGTGGTCCCTGGGAGAAAAGAGAAGGTTGTAGCCTTCTGTAGGTCAGCACCTATGTACTATTACTTCAGCTAGTACAAGAGCTAAAGGGGTTGTAGCTTCCTTCTAGGAGAAGCTGGAGAATGAGAGAAGGTTGTAGCCTTCTGCAGGTAGAATCCTGTGTACTGGTATAAGACTGCACCAGTACATAAATATTGTAAAAAGAAGTTTCTTATTAAAATAAGATAGAGACGAATTGGAGCAGGTGGTTTTCACCCACATTGGGTTTCCACCTTATATCATGTTGTTCATGTGTGATTTTTATGTGTGATGATCTGTTCTTTTTACTGTACCTGTTTACAGTTCATATCGTTAATAATGTCCTGATGCACTCATTAAAGATCAACTAACTGAATCATAAGTTTACTGGATATACACTAGTTTCATTAAACACAGTTGCGTATACATGTGGGTATCCTTAACTAAACTAGCGTATATGAAGATGATAATGGAAATGAAAATATTATTGACTTGCTAATATTGATTCACCCCCCCCCCCCCTCTCAGTATTATTTCCAACATGGGTGAAGTTGACGAGAGTGTGGGAAGGTATTGACCCTCTAAGTTTAGTCCAATTCTATCACAGCTTTCATGGTCTACTTAGATAGTGAGTCAACATTTTTGGAGATATTTCTATGTCATCGCAACAATTTCTTCATGCAATTGGATTTTCTTGAACGTAGGAAACCTCCTTCTAGTTCATTATTTCAGATTTTGTGTGTCTCTATTGTTTATTTTGGATTGTCTCTAGTATAGAAGGTGATTGGAATTCGTGGGGGTGGGGATTTCTTTTGGTTTAGTGAGAGTTAACTAATGTGACATGGCTCTTGTCACTTAGTTAGATCAGTAAATTCGAGTTAGTGGGTTGGAGTTTAGTTATGCATGTGTGATTGCTAAATGTTGGCAATCTAGTTCATTTGCTTTTAGTTTTATTTAGTTAACTAGCCTCTAACTATTGATAGAGTCAGTTGAAGGTCAGTTGTGTAGTGGGACAATGGTCTAACTCAAATATATTTCAATTAACTGATCAATCATCCCAAAATAACTAATGTATGCATGGAATTCAAATTTCTCGGTTGAAGTGGAAGAGACAAGGCCAATGAAACATGATTTCTATACTAGTTTGAGGATACAATTGTTGCATGCAATAAGGAGATAAATCCCTGGGAATTGAGCAAGAAAAATAGGAGGAAATTCCTATATTTTAGGAGCTAATTTCCTAAAGGATTGTGCAATGAAATAGGAGGTTTAAGGAGTAGATAATTGGCTAATTGTTGGCTAGAGTTTCGCATTCAACAGAGAGAATAATTATTCTTCTTTAGGTTGTGCTAAGAGCCATAGCAAGAAATTGTAATAGTTTCTCTATTCAACTTATTAATGCAAATATCCTTGAGGGGTTTTTCCCGGTTGGGTTCCCCTAGAAATCATTGTATACTTGTGGTTTTTCTTGTTGCATGTATATGCACGTTGTTATAAATTGTTATTCCCATTTCGAAGATTAGTAGAGTAGAATTGTGTATCTTATTTTTCAGTTTTAAATATTGAGAGGTTGCAATTTCTATAAAATTTATACATGGTATCATAGCCTTGAAATCACATTAGAACCAATATTTTGAACTTGTCTCGTATGAATTTCAAATTTGTAGCTTCAATGTAGCATCTTTTCTTCATATCTGGGAGAATGCCTTTCAAGGAAATGAGATTGGAGTATGCCCTAGAGGGTAGCTCAAATTTCATAGCCTAGAAGGATCAAATGGAAGAAGTGCTTCATGATAATTGTGTGTTAGAATATATTAAAATTTTTATTGCGACACCTCCACATTGGATGCACAAACAATTAGCCCAATGGAAGAAGGACATTGAAAAGGCTATGAGAGTTATTCTAGAAGATGTGAGAGGCCATGTGGTCTCAAATCTCCATGTCCAAAAGACATCATTCGTTATAAAGACACTAATTGATCTATTTGAAAATAGCAGTGACCATAGAAATTTGGCCCTACAAGACAAACTTTGAAACATAAGGATGCAAGAAAATGACATTATTCCACAATATCTCTCCATATTTACACAAGTTTGAGATGAGCTTGGAGGGGTCGGGGTGAATGTTGTAGAAGATGACATGGGGATCCTATCTCTTCTAGGCTTCAAAAATCCTATCACAACTACCAAGACTTTATGAAGGGGGGAAATTATCGAATTGGAGAAGGTTGTGGTTTGATTTGGTTCAAGAAGAGATTAGGAGAAATATTAGAGATGGAACATCATCGAGAGTAGAGGATGAATATTATTTTTCCATGGATGGAAAGGGGAAGAAGGAAAGAGGAAAGAAGACCCAAATAAAACTAAGTCTAGCCAAAATAATGGCAATAAGAAATAGTTGAGCAAGATAAAAAGTTTCCACTACCACAAATTTGGGCATTATGTAATAAAATTTATGCACAAGAAGTCTACCAAGGAGATTTCAGAAAGAGTAGGAGGTGAAGCACTCACTTGACATTTTGAATTAGAATTCACCCTAATAGCATTCATGGCCAACACTATTATGAGTAGTGTGTGATATCTTGATTCTAGTGCCCTGTTCCATACGATAGGGTGCAATGAGTTTTTTAGTAGCCTCAAGGAGAAGGATCTCCAAATGCATATCAAATTGGTGGGTGATGGGAAGTATAGTGATATGGGAATTTCTAATGTCACCTTTCAAAGGGAGAAATCCTCTCCTCTTCACCTCAAAGATGTTATATTTTTACCCGAGCTAAAGAAGAACTTGATCTCAGTTGCAATATTGGAGGATTATGGCTATGGTGTTATTTTCAATAAAGGGAAATACTTTCTGAGACATATAGCTACCAGGAAAGTGAAGCATATTGGAGTTCAATTCAAGAGACTATACAAACTTGAGGTGGGAGATTGCAATGCATTGAGAAAGATGAAAAAGTGCAAATTTAGGATGTTGGAAAACTATGGCACAAGATATTTTGTCATGTACACCATAGTGCCTTAAAAATCATGTATCAAATTACCATCAATCTCCATAAATGCTCCCTTGACCAACTAGACACCTGCAAGTGTTTCACATTGGGAAAATATGTCAAATCCACTTTCAATGGTCAAGATGGCATCGTATATCCAATCTTGGAGCGAGTCCACTATGATGCTTGTGGACCCTTTTCCTCAACCTCCACAGAAAAACATATGTATTATTCTATTGTGTTGATGATTTCTGTAGAAAATGTTGGATCTTCTTCATGTAGAAGAAGGATGAATGGGAAGAAGGTGAAGGCTCTCATGAGAGACAATTGAGTTTAATTTGTTTCACATGCCTTCAAATATTTTGTTTCAAAGAATGTATTTGAACATAACTGATAACACCCCATAACCCATAGCATAATGGGGTAGATGAAAGGAATAATAGGGGTAGTGGGAGAAGCAAGGGCCATGTTGCATGATTATGGGATTCCATTGCATCTATGGGCAGAAGCATGTAACAAAACAATATGCTTGGAGAACCGTAGTCATCATAAGATAATTGGCATGATCACACTGGAGGAAGATTTCTCTAGGAGAAATCCTAATGTGTCTCATTTCAAATTTTGTGGAGCTTCAGTTTATTTTCCTATCTCGAAGGATTTGAGGATGACACTCGAGCTTAAAACAGAGTTGAGAGTTTTTGTAGGATACACTAAAACTCCACATAATTATTGGGTGTAGGATGACATTTGTGAGGAGGGGTGTCAAATGTGATGAGGAGAAGCTATGATATGCTCTCTTGAATGAGAGATGAGTATCCCACTGAAGTAGGAGCTTCTAGCTCTAAAGGAGGAGCCTCAATATGAGCTTTAGGAGGTTCTTCAGCAGCCACATGTAGAGGATCATACAAGAGGTAGAGTGGAGGTACCCACTCAACCAAAATCTTCCATAGAGGGGAGAAAGAGAACTAGAGAAGTTGATATATTGTTGCAGGATGCTAGGGAGAATGTGGGAACTCATACATCAGTATGTAGAAAAAGGAGGTTGTTAGAAAATTATATACTATAGAGCAATGGAACACATATAATATTGCATAAACATAAACACACAAAACACATAAAAGCAGAGAGACACAGATATACTTGGTTCACCTAGTTTGGGCTATGTCCACCCTGAACAACTAGTCCTTCCTTTTTAAATCTAGCAAAATGAAGAGACACAACCTACAGCAAATCCATTGTAATATCCTCTATTTTCTCTCACAGTCTCACCTCTATATTTCTCGCTTGGAGAATACACATCATATTACACAACCTCAATACAATGCCCTCATACAAAGAGAGGGGTTGCCTTCTAGGGAAAAAATCCATAAACTAAACATAAGTTCTACCATTAGATCATCCGCCTAATGAACAACCCAGATTGACTAGAATTTACTATACTTTTACAAGGAAATTTTACATCTATTTTTAGCTTTGGGGGCACTACCCCCAAAAACCCCGCCAGGGGACCGCTAGCCCCCAGACCCCCCAGTCAAGGGGGATCAGCCCCCCTGGACCCCTACGGAGGGGGGGGAAGTCCCCCCGGCATGGAGGGGGGTACAGATATCCTGGGGTATACATCCGACTGAAACAAAGGCCTCTAAATAATCATGCTCCACACCCAACATAGGTCACCTAAAACATACACTGGTTACATGGCTCTCATGATAGAGATCATTGAGATAGAGCCTTCTCCATTTGAGGAAGAAGTTTCTCAACTCGTTTGGGTTGATGCCATGGTGGAAGAATATGAAGCCATCATGAATAATAGTGTATGGGAGGTGGTTCCGAGACTAGAAGGGAAATCAATCATTGGTTCTAGATGGATCTATAAAGTGAAGCATATAGCTGATGGGAGCATCAAGAAGTACAAGGAAAAATTTGTGGCCAAAGCATTTTCTTAGATATAGGGAGTTGACTATGAGGAAAATTTTTCCCCTGTGGCAAGGTATTCCTCCATCAAATCAATTCTTGCATTGGCTGCATAGATGTGGTGGAAAATCCGCCAGATGGATATGAATATTGCCTTTCTTAATGGTGTTGTTGAGGAGGAAATTTACATAGAGAGGACAAAAGGATTTGATACATATGATCAGGAGTCACATGTGTGCAAGCTCAGGAGAGTATTGTATTGTTTCAAATAGGTTCCTCGAGCATGGTACACTCAGATTGATAATTATCTGAGTGGATTGGTCTTACCCAAAAGTGAAGAAGATGCAAACCTATATCATATTATTGTAGATGGTAAGTTTTGTATTCTTATTTGTATGTTGATGATTTAATAGTGAGAGGTCATGAGAAGTTGATCCACTTTTGCAAAGAGGATCTTGTAAGGGAATTTGAGATGAAAGACACGGGCTTATTGCATTACTTCCTAGGGTTGGATTATGGTAAGGTGATGGTGAATTTCTTGTGTCCTAGGGGAAGTAGGCCTCTAAAATACTTCATAAATTTTACATGGAGAATTGTAAGCCTATGGACACACCTCTAGCTACAAACCAAAGGAGGTAAAATGCTACTTCAGGTGAAGAAGTTGATGCTACCATTTATAGGAAACCTATGAGGTCTTTGATGTATCTTGTGAATAGAGGACTTGACATGTAATATACAGTAAACCAACTGAATCAAGATGTATTGGAAGGAAACACAATGTGTGTTACGGTACCTCAAAGGAACTACCAAGTATGGACTATGGTACGAGAGGATAGAGGGTGTGAAGCTTCAAGGCTTCGCTGATGTAGATTGGGAAAGGACTCCATCAGACAGGAAAATTACTTTAGGTGCACAATAGTGGTGGTGAAAAATACCTTTCTTGCTAAGAGGGAGTGTTGTTGAAAATGCAATAAGAAAAAATATGATTTAAGTTTCCCTTGAATTAAATTAGTAGAAAAATTGTAATTCCACATCACGAGACAACTAAGTTAGTTTGAATTAATTGGTTTAGTTAATTCGAGTTGAGGGACTAACTTGAGTCATGTAGAGTGTCTCTGACTTTATAGGAGCTCTGGTTGAGTTTATTTTGAGTTGTAAATAATTAATTCAGTTTAACCAAGTTAAAGTCAGTTAAACTAGTTCCAACTCATGGAGGAACTAGTAGGAGGTCTAACATTGGGGTCTTGCTTCATGTACTGAACCAGTTAACTAATAATTCAGTCATAAATAACTCATGCATGTGTGATATAAGAGTTATCCAGTTAAGATTGGAGTTCAAGGGAAGTGTACTATTAGTTGTATAATTATCCAAATTGTATGAGTGGTGCATGTAGTCAGACGAATGCTTATGATGGATTGCACAATTGAAATTTAGGAATTTCACTAATTAATATGGGCTAATTCCAAAGGAAACAATGCAAGGAATTAGGAGCTTGGAAGGCTAGGAAATTGGCTAAGTGTTGGCCAGAGTCAATCTAGGAGGCAGTGAGATAGATAGAGATAGTACAGAGGTTGCTTAGGCTTGAGCAAAGCATTGTAATCTTCTCATATTTTCATGACTAATGCAATATACAAATAGAATGGGTTTTTAGCTATGGCTTTCCCTAGCAAATCATTGTGTAACATGTTGATCAATTTCTTTCTCTTTTATGCTTCATGATTTATCAATCGATTAATTATTTCCGCCAGTGAGTACAGTAGATTCAAGTCTTTTGTTTTAGAAAATTACATAAGAAATTTGATTCTACAAGGAATTTCTACATGGTATCAGAGCTAAAATCACACTCGAAGAGAAGAATATGAGTTTGTATGTTCAAGTGAAACCAAATTTGCAAGATCATTCTTTAGAGCCGGAAGGATGTCAATCTATGGATTGAGATTCGAGTATTCCCTTTAGGGTAGCTCGAATTATATTGCGTGGAAGGATGGAATGGAGGTTGTATTGGAAGACAACAAGCTGAAGGAATTAATAGACAATGATATTCCTAAGCCTCCAAAAATTGATGCTCAAGATCTGGTAGAGTGGAAGAAATGTGTGTGAAAGGCGAGCAGGATCATACTAGAAGGAGTTTGAGATCATATTGTCTTGAATCTTCATGTGAAGGATACAACATATTCAATGTGGCAAGCCTTGATAGAATTGTTTCTTAACAACAATGACCATAGGAATCTGGCATTGAAGGACAAGCTTTGGAAGATCAAAATGGAGAAGAGAAATATAATACCATAGAAATTGAGCAGGTTCACCCAATTTCGGGATGAGCTTGGGAACATTAGTATTACAATTGCTAAAGTGTATTTGGTCAGCCTAGCACTTCTAGGCCTTCACAAGAGCTAGAACAACTACCAAGATTCGATAAATGGGAGCGACCATATACTAAAGTGGGAGCTGTTGTTGTCCGACTTAGTGCAAGAATAGATAAGGTGGGACAACCATGGGACAACCAAGATGGGACCTCATCCATGGAAGAGGAATTTGATTTAGTAAGAAAAAAAAAAAAATCCAAAGGAAATAATTCCCAAGGCAAGGAGGGAAAGAAAAAATACTTTTCCAACATCAAGTGCTTTCACTGTCATGAATTCAGGCACTATGCCACGAAATATCCACAGAAGAAGGCAAGCAAGAAGGAGCCTACAGTTGTAGCAATAGGTGAAGTTATAACTTCAAAATTCAAGCTTGATTTTACTATCATTTCACGCATGGAAAGCTAAATAATGGGAAGCATATGGTGTCTCGACAATAGTTCCTTGTTCCATATGACAAGGAATAGAGATCTCTTAAGCGACTTGGACGAGAAAAAATCAAGCAGAACAATGAGTTTGGAGACGATGGGAGGTATAGTGCGATTGGTATCAGTACAATTATTTTTTAGAGGGAGTAGGGAACCCCTCTCAGACTCAAGGATGTGATGCTTGTTTTGGGACTAAACAAGAATCTTGTTTCTGTCACGGTATTGGAATACCGTGGATACATTGTGATATTTATCAATGGGAAGGTTTTCCTTAGACACATTTCCATGGGACAGGTGAAGAATATCAGTGTGTAATTCAATAACCTATATGCACTTAAGGTGGAAAAGGAATGTAAATCCTTGAGGAGAAAGAAAAAGGTTAGAGACTTGGTGTTTGAGAGGGAGCATAATTTACATCTCAAAATGGATCCTTAGAAGCAACCTGAGCAAGTTGTGGAGCAACTCCACATGGAGAAGTAGAGAGGAGGCCAAGTAGAGGCATCCACTCAGTTTGAGACCGCTAGTAGGGGGAAATTTTGATCCATGTAGGTAGAGGAAGCACATGCATCCATACCTCTAGGTGTGATGTGGGGCAATGTCAAGCAATAGTACCAAGAGTTGTAGAAATTTGGACAATTTCCATTGAGGTTTTTTTGTCTCATGGATCATTACCTTGCTACGGGGGCCCACAGTATTTAGTGGTAGGAGGATCAATATCAGTAAGATACTAAGGAGTGCATAGAAGAGTTGACAACAGAGTAGGAGACTCAGTAGAAATGTGAACAACTACATAGTTTTTCTATTAGACAATTGCAGATTGATTCAATGATTATTTTTCTATTTTTATTTATTCTTAGTTGCAGATGTTGTAGCAGAAATAACAATAGTGAAAGGTGTTACATGTAATACATTCCAAAGGTGTTTTATTGAGGTATATGTGAATCCCTTTCTTGTTGAGAGGGAATGTTGAAAATGCAACAAGAAAAATCTTGATTTAATTTTCCTTTGAATTAAATTAGGAGAAAATTTGTAATTCCACATCACAAGACACCTTGTGTGAGTTAACTAAGTTAACTTAACTTAGTTGGTTCAGTTAATTCGAGTTGAGGGTCTAATTTGAGTCATGTAGAGTGTATCCTACTTTATAGTAGCCCAGATTAAGTTTATTTTGAGTTGTAATTAATTATTTCAGTTTAACTATGTTAAAGTCAGTTAAACTAGTTCCAATTGATGGAGGAACTAGTAGGAGGTCTAATAGGGGGTGCTACTTCATGTGTTCAACCAATTAACTAATAATTCAGTCATAAATAAGTCATGCATGTGTGATCTAATAGTTACATAGTTTAGATTGAATTTCAAGGGCAGTGTATTATTAATTGTATAATCATCCAAATTGTATACGTGGTGCATGCAGACAGAGGAACGCCTATGATGGATTGCACAATTCCAATTAAGGAATTTCCCTAATGAATAGGGACCAATTCCCAAGGAAACAACGCAAGCAAGTAGGAGCTTGGAAGGCTAGGAATTTAGCTAAGTATTGGCCAGAGTTAGTCTAGGAATTAGTGAGACAAATAGAGATACTACAAAGGTTTCTCGAGCTTGAGAAAAGTATTGTCATCTTCTCATATTTTCTGACCAATTCAATATACAGACAACAAGGGTTTTTAGCTATGACTTTCCCTAGGAAATCATTGTGTAATGTGTTGATTGAATTCTTTCTCTTGTATGCTTCATCATTTCTTGATCGATTAATTGTTTTTGTTGATGAGTAGAGTAGATTCAAGTATTTTTATTATAAAATTAGATAAGAAATATGAATCTACAAGGAATTTCTACAAGTGTTAAAAAATGTAGCAAGAAAGACTCAATTTGAATTTATCCTTAGTCATATTAAGTTAATCGAATTTCCACATCACTATGACAACTTGGAGGCATTTAACTAGTGCGATATGGCTCTTGTCACTTTGCTAGCTCAATAAATTTATTTTAGTGGGCTTGGAGTTCAGTTATGCATGTGTGATTGCTAAATTTTAGGAATCTAGTTCAATTATTTTAATTTTATTTAGTTAACTGACCTCCAACTACTGATAGAGTCATTTGAAGGTTAGTTGTGCAATGGGACAATAGTCTAACTTAAATACCTACCAGTTAACTGATCAATCATCCCAAAATAGATAATGCGTGCATGGAATTTGAATTGCTCAACTGAAGTACAAGATACAAGGCCATTGTAACATGAGTTTTATACTAGTTTGAGTGTACAATTGTTGCATGCAGTCAGGAGATAAATCCTTGGGAATTTCACAATAAAATAGGATGTAATTCCTATTTTTCAGGATCTAATTTCCTCAAGGATCGCACAAAGAAATAGAAGGCTAGAGGAGTAGATAAATGGCTAAGTGTTGGAAAAATTTTCTCATTCAGTAGAGAGAACAATTATTCCTTTGTAGGTTTTGCTAAGAGGTAGAGCATGAAATTGGAATAGTTTCTCTATTCAGTTGATTAATTCAAAGAGGCTTGAGGGTTTTTTTCTAGTTGGGTTCCCATATAAATCATTGTGTACTTGTGGTTTTTCATTTTTCATGTCTAAGCATGTTGTTCTAAATTATGATTTCCATTCCACAAACGAGTAGAGTAGAATTGTGTCTCCTGTTTTTTAGTTCTAAATCTTGAGAAATTGCAATTTCCATCAAATTTATACATTTTTCCTCTTATTTGGGCCTATTTATTCTTTCACCCTTATTCCATTTTTTATCCTTCACTCTCCCCTTTCACCTTCTCATCGGTTGGTTCACAACTTTGTTTCTCAACTTTGGTTCTATGGGTCACTCCCTATAACTCTTGAGTATGAGATCCTATTAGTGCATAAATTATCTTTGGTCATGCCTTCCTCTCCATCAAATGTTATTCAGCTCTAGTGCTTGCACCCTATATGGGGCATTAGTTAACATGGTCTAGATCATATGCCCAAAGCTTAAATTCAAGTTGAGCGTGCCATAACCTTATTCCACTCCTTCACTCTTGCTCATCTCCAAGAATAAATCCACGACTTTGAAACAAGAGTCACCCATTATAGATAGGTGCAATCTAATTCAAAAATTCAAGAGACAATCACTGATTAGTTCTCCAAAATAGGAAAATTTCAAGTTCATCACAACCAATACTTCCATTTGGTTATGCTTTACTCACAGATGAATTTTTTTTTGGGTTTGTTTCTCCAAGAGAAGCAAGAGGAGTATAATGAGATCATTTTATTCGTTAAGAACATCCAACATGCCTAGAAGAACCTACGCACCTATCTAGTTAAATTGTATGCTCGTCCTAGGCACACTAAAAAGATCATAAAATTAACAACTAGATTCCTCCATTATCTAACGTCATAGTTGTATCTCTACCTTCATCCTCCGATGAATTTTGATGGCTTACGTTTCCTGAATATTTTCTTTCTTCTTTGTACTCCCATGTTATTTAGATTCTTGGTCCCATAGTTAGGTCTTGTTTTTCCACTGAACAACTTGTGTCCTCTACCATGCTTGATATTGGTGGTGACTATGAAGGCGCATTATACTTGTTTTTTTTTTATTAGTTGGATTATATAGGCAAAGTAACAATTTTGAGTCTGCACAATAAACTCAAGATTTGTTGTGGCGATAGGCACATCTACAATAAATTATGGAAGATGTGTGATTCCTTTTGTGCTCAATGTGAAGTTAACACATGTTCTTTTAATTCATATTATTAAAAATAGGAATATTTTAGTAAAAAAAAAACTAAAAAAAATAATAATTCTATTGATAATCTTCTATTAGAAAACAATTCTAATAATTTATAATATTAAAATAAGAAGATTTCGGTTAAAAATTAAAGCAAATCTAAAAATTATGTTTATAATTATTTTTTTAAACAAAAACTTATAAAAATACAAAAAAATATAAATAAAAAATAAAATATTTGATTAATTTCTTTTTATACTTAAAAGAAAGCAAATATATAAATTAAGATTAATATCTTATGTTATATTTACCAACCTAGATTCATCTAACTCGCAATATATTATTCACTAGAAGTGATCAAATCCCTTGAGGTGCAAACCTTGATTTTTGAGTGTAGAACTTTGAGGAAATGTTTACACATTGAGAGATTCGATCCATGTCGGTGCATGATGGATCTGGAGTTAAATAGATCTAGGTTGGTCTATACTATCAGTGGTCTAATTTCCCTTGTGGTAGATCTCAACAATAAATTTATATTATATATTTTGAAATATGAATTAATGGATGTAGGAAAATTAAGCACAAAGAGAAAAAAACTTAATAATATAGAAATATAATTATGCCTTATAAATTCTAGTGGGTGTAGCTTGGCTAGCAGGGAGGAGTTTCTATTATCTTCTCCATCTAGCTTTTAGTCCAACTGATATTGGCATGTATGCTCCTTGCATGGGGGCTTCACTAGAGGAGAAATACCATAGCACTTGCATTCATATTGAGGGATATATATCTAGAAAAAAATGACATAATATATTGAGCATATAGTAGGGGGTAAAGGGTTTCTATATTGGTAGGTATAAAAAATAGAGCTCAAAATTAATGAAAAAGTATAAAGGGGTATAGAAAATCTTGATAAAAAATGGATAATTAGAATATCTAGTGAAAGTTGGGGTTTTTTAAATTCGAAAGGTGTACTGGGTTCATATTGATAGGGGGTTAAATAATGTAATTTTTAGAGGTGTTTTCTAACATGTAGTCAAATTAAGGGTACTATTTAGCATGCCATGAATGCACATGATATCAAAGGTTCTTTGAGTGAATCCATCCATCATCTTTTTTTAGATTAACGGGCCTGTTTCCAATTTCTAAGGCCTCTCTAAATTTACGATGATGAAAATGGTCAATCCTCGTGATGACTCTAGCCGCTTCAATGCATATGTGATGATTGGTCTTTTTTGCATGTTCTGCCAAAGCAGAGGAGTGAGACCTCGCATATCCTTTGATTTATTGATTGACTAATCTCACCAATATAAGGAGTCCCATAGGAACAAGGAATAATATAAACCCCCTTCACATCCATGGGGTTAACTGGGTCCTTGACCAAATGAAGAGAAATTTGAATAGTGCGAGGAGGTCTAAAAGAAGAAGGAATATTATGCTTTTCAAGATCCTCACAATTCTACCTGTGGTCCCCTAAATAAAAGGAAGATGAACTCCATAAGATCGATCCTTGGGATCGATCCTCTTCTTAGGACCTCTTTCCACAACAAGGAAAGCTCTCAAACCCTAGGACTTGCTATAACTATTCTTACTAAAGACCCTAAGGAGGTGGGTCTTTTCTTCATCAATGTGATTTTCATCAAAAAATCACAACACTCGAGTGGCTAAGGTGTTGAGAACACCTAGTTTTTGAGTCAGGAAATGATGGGAATTAGCATGAAGATATTGGTCTATGTGAGTTTTCTTCCGAAAAACCTAATGAGAGGAAGAATTGTCATCCTTTTTTGAAATGAGAATGTCAAGGAAAGGCAGGCTGCCATCAACCTCAATTTCCATGGTGAACTTTATGGAATGTGATTGATTATTAAGATGATGGAAAAACAACTCCAACTTCTCTATGTCATGAGACCAGATGGCACAAGTGTCATCCAAAAACCTTTTCCACAACTTGGGCTAGAAAAGAGCAGATGAAAAGGCTTTAGATTCAAAGAATTCCATAAAGAGATTGGCAACCACAGGGGAAAGGGGTGAACCCATAGCAACACCACAGGTTTGTTCATAAAATTCACCCTCAAAACTAAAGAAAGTAGAGGTAAGGGAAATATTAACTAAAAAAGTAGTATCAGAATTTGTAATATGATTAATAACATCAATGTCCTCATAAATAGGGATATTAGTGAATAATCAGACCAAATCGAAACTAACCAACATATCATTTAGAGCAATTCTAATACCATTTTTGTTAACAAAAGAGGACAAATCTTTAAGAAAGGAATCAATCCAACCAATAAGAGGCTTTAGCTTATTAGCAAGATATTTAGAGAGAAGATAAGTCGGCCCTCCTATAGTGTTGGCTATGGGGCGCAGGGGGGCCCCCTCCTTATGGATCTCGGGAAGACCATAAATCTTAGGAGTGATAGGGTTGCTCTCAATAAGTTTCTTACTCAGAGAGCTAATAGTGCTACTAGATTTTATGGCTAGCACAATTGTCTTAGAAACTTTTTTTAATGAATTTTTAGCAAGATTTCTATAGCTCCTACTGTTACAAAGGCGATCAAACATCTTATCGCAGTAATCCTCCCTATTAAGAATAATAGTTGCACATCCTTTGTCAGCTTTAAGAACAACAATGTCCTTTTTGTTGTCCAAAGAAATCAAACAATTAGGATTAGGAATCAACATATAAACTGAAATCAATGCATCTATTTTAGTGAAAAACAAAAATATTCACAAGTTTCTAAATCCAACTTCTTTTATCTTTTGTAAATTCATTACTTCATCTTCCTCTATGGCTATTAATGTTCAATATTATATAATAATGTATTATATATGTATCTCTATGTGCCTCTTTCTTCTTCCATGTCTCTCCCCCTCCATATCTATGTCGATCTCCCTCCCTCTCTCCTTCCCTCTTTCTATCTCTCTCTTCTTCCCTCTCCCCCCCATCTATATTTATATCACCCTCCATATATCCTTCTTTTTCTCTCTATCTCACTCCCCCCAAACACACACACACACTCTCTCTCATCATATCTATCTATTTCTCACTCCCTCCCTCTCTTTATTTGTCTATCCCTTCTTCCCTCTCTCCCCCCTCTATTTATATATGGTAAATACATAAATATATGATAGATGAAGAGTGGAAAGTATATAATGGGGTTCAAAATAGTTGTAGATTAGTATTCCTTTGGTTATGAGATACAACAAAAACTCCTCTTTGAGACTTTTGTCACTACTCTTCTCTTATATGGTTGTGAAGTCACTGGTTACAATATTTCTAGCAAATGTTGAAATAAGATAGAGCAACTCCAAAAGTGTATTATAGCTTATAATATAATAATTATATATAACGCACCCTATGTTATCCTCCTCATATAAATAAGTTGTTTCCCCTTTGAAAGCATGAGTACAACTAGGTATCTACTGTATGAGACCAAGGTAAACATTGTAGAAGATAAAAGGCTTCCTAATATTTTTTGAAACTCTAGTCAAAACCACCCACAACCAAAGAAAGGTTAGCATAAGGATTGCAGGTCTTGGCCAAATCATTAAGTTATAAGGAAGAGGTTACTTTGCAAAGCAACTATAGTACTAAGCGATTATTGCATCTAATTTTAAGAAAAATTATGGTGAGATAAACAAATTCATAATAAGCTAAAATTAAGGTATTATAAGGAGGTGATCAACCTTAATGTAGAAGATAAAAGTGTCTCAACTTTGTTTTTACTTCGAGTTCCATAGTGAAATAGATCATTGGAAAATTGTTAAAATGTCATAGTCAAAAAAATTATCATTTTGTGACATTAAGAAAGTCGAAGATGGAAATCACTTTCACTTAGATTGTCCTATCTACACCCTCATCAAAAATATAATTCCGATTTCATTAACCTTTTACATTTATCAAAAATATGATAATTTATAAATGAAGTTATTGAAATGTTTTGAGTACAAAAATAGAATTTATAAATATTCAAAGTAATTCTATAATCTTTATGAAAATATAATAAACCAAATGCAATCTTAATAAATATTAATAATAATGATCTTCATTTTCTAATAACTTTATAATATATATTTAATTAATAATTTCAAAAAATATTAAAATAGAAAGGAGTAGATGGTTTTTGAATTTGTCCACATAATAAGTCATTGTGCCAAGAGGCGCTCTACAACCCAGTATAAGGGAGATGTGTAGGTATAATGTAATGTAAGTATGTCAACATTTTTAAATGTCGGGAAATATATATATATTATATATATATATCTATATATATATATATATATATATATATATATATATATATATATATATATATATATATATATATATAGACATAGAGAAACCAATTTTATCAGAAGAATTTGGTTTGTCTATAATGTAAAGTTAACAGACTATTGTTTCCTTGACATATTATTTATGTATACATAATTATTGGTATAATAATCAATAATATTGGTTATTATTATTATTCCAATATATTATAATAGTAATCATCTTCATTATAAGTAAGGTATATATTAGACCTTACATATATCATTGATTACATAGAGTGACAATTCTTGATCATATGGATGGAGGGGGAAGAGATAGAGAGAGAGGGAGGGGGGCCAAAAGGGGGGAGAGAAAAGGAAAGAGGGACGGAGATAGTCACAAAGCTAGAGGGCAGAGAGAGAGAGAGAGTGATGAGGGGGGGGGGAGAGACAAAGAAATGGGAAGGAAGAGAGAGAGGGGAGGGAGATCAGGAGATATGGATTTGGAGGGGGGAGAGAGCGATGGAAGAATAAATACATAGATATATAGAGGAAGGGAGAGAGTGAGGGAGAGAGGACAGGAGGAGGGAAGAGAGGGAGACAGGAGGAGAGGAGAAATAGAGGGAGAGAAGGGGAAGAGAGAGGGGGAGACATAGAGATGGAGGGGGGAGAGAGAGGGGAAGATAGAGAAGGATAAATGGAGGAAGGTAGTCATAGTGTTGGAGGGTAGAGAGAGAGAGAGAGAGAGAGAGAGAGAGAGAGAGAGAGAGAGAGATATGTTGGAAAATGTAACTATGATTGGTCTTCAATAATTTACTTGAGTCATTATGTAGTGTACTTGTCAAAAGAATAAATAAAAGAATTATTATTATTATTATTGTGACTTATGAAAGTATGGGTTTCATGCTTGGATCACCATGTTTTAGGTCAAAATCCCCACTGAGAACTTCTAGGATTTATTCTGAGTCTATAAAATTATTTTACATTTAAAGAGACCCTTCTTGGGCTTTTGAATCATGTAAAAAGGTTAAGTATTGAGTCAAATATGAATTATGTAACCTCCACACCATGTCAACCTAAGAGAAGATCAAGTCAACTTAAGACTGTATTCAACCCCACAAGAAGCCTATAAAAATAAGCACATCGAATTCATTTGGATCATCATTATCTCTTGAAGTTTGAATTGTTTTGTACTTGAGAAGCAATACGAATTTCTCTTGTTGTTGGGAAGAAGTGCGAAGTTCTCTTGTAGCTGGGAAAAGGTGCAAAGTCTATTTTCAGGAAGCTAAAGAAAATGCGAGTTAGGGGAAGTCTAAGGAGATAAGGAAAATAAAATTTTGGTGACTCTCTCTCTCTGTTTCATGCCCTAGATTGGGAGATCAGAGTCTTCCAAGTTTTACTGTTTTCAGAAACTACTAGTTGTCATAAGTTGATGCATAGTTGAAGTTGTTGGGAAGAGGTCAAAATTCCAGGAGGTTGACATGGTGTAGAGGAAAGGTCTGGTCTTGGTCTAGGTTGAAGAGTCTCAAAGAATAGCATTTAAATGAAGAATTATCTTGACCGAGTTTTCCTCTTGAGGGGGGTTTCGCCCTGGCAAGTGATTACTGTTGGCATTATGATACAGGTTTTGTCCTTGATGGAAACTCACTCAGATGAAGGATCATAGTACAATAGGTTAACAACAAAGAATTACAGATCAGACTTCACATAATGAAGAAAGAGAGGTATACACAGGTTCACCTTGACCAAGCTACATATACACACAAGTTCACTGACCACAAGTTGTGTATACATACACACACACTTCCACAGAAGGAAAAGTGTGAATACCTTGGAAAACTAAGTTCTTGGTCCGAGGTATTTGGTCCATGGTATTTTGATCCATGGTATTGGTCCAAGGTATTGACCCTAGGTATTTGGTCCAAGGTATTGGTCCTAACTGGTTTTGGTCCATGGTATTGAGAAAGGCCAAAAACTATAAAAGGAGGAGAAGATCATTAGGCCAAGTGTGCAAGAATCGAATATCTGATGAAGTGTGAGATCTAGTATGTAGTTTATTGGCTTATGGTGTTGTGCTTGATCTAAACCAAGGATGAACCTTAGCAGTTGATGAATGATAATATCTAATGATGGATCAGGATCTTAAGGCTTGAAATGAATTATCATTATGTGATCTGATCATGTATAGTCTAGATCTGAATACTGACACATGTATTATTCTGTAAGTATTATGATCTGGGCATAACTAAAGTCTGGGATAGCTACATAATTATATTTGCAGATGTATACGTTGGTTGGCTTTGAGAAAAGTGCGTACACATGCAAGTTCGACACATGGAAGTAGATTATACCTTATAAAGTATGTTTCAATTGTTATTTGTTTGCTTTTGCATAGTTCTGGGTTCTAGTTTGGGTTCTGGTTACTGTATTCTAGTGACATTATTCTGAATGATCAAATTGATGGTGATTTAATGATGGGTCATCAAAGTGATTGATTGAATCGGTTGTGGTTGATTCAGAAAGTGATGATTGAGTCTCAGTGATTGGTTGATGCAAATGTATTTGATGATTGAATTGTAGTTATGATGTTGTTGATGGATCCGGTCTGAAAATTTATGAAACGTGGTCCTTGGAGGAAGAAAGAAGGTCATAGGATTCTGTAGGTTTTCGCCTACATACTAGTAAACATATCAGCTAGTACGAGAGTTAGGGGGTTGTAGCTCCCTTCCAGTAGAAGCTGAAGAATGAGAGAAGGTTGTAACCTTCTGCAGGTAGAAGCCTGCGCATTGGTATAAGTATGCACCAGTACAAGATTGTAAATAGATTTTTCTTATTATTAAAAGATGACAGAGATGACAGCAGCAGGTGGTTTTCACCCACATTGGGTTTCCACCTTATATCTTGGTGTTCATGTGCGTTTCTTATGTGTGATGCTTTATTTTGCTTTTATTGCACTTTCTAATAAATCTTTGATATACTAGTTAAAGTTCAATGCGTGATAAATTGGGTAAATCAAAAGTTCTCTGCATATACGATGGTTGCTTTAAGTACAATCGCGTATACATGCTAGTTCACTTAGCTAAAGTAGTGTATACAAATATTTTTGGGAAAATAAATTATTCATCTGTTAATACTGATTCACCCCCCCTCTTAGTATTATTTCCAACAATTGTTATAGAGCAGGTCCTTCAAAAGAAGCTTGATCACTTGAAGGGATATCCATCATCATGAGTAATCAAGAAAGTGTGGGATCCATCAGACCATGAATCTTTGATGGGAGAAACTTTATTTATTGGAAGATAAAAACCATAGCCTATCTACAATCACTTGGAATGGATGTCTGGGAAATTTTGGAAGTAGGATATACATTTCCATCAACAATTCCTATAGATACGACAAGTAAAAAACAATATGAAACAAATGCTAGGGTTGTCAATACATTTTTGGGAAGTATGTCACAATCAGAGTTTGTCAAAGTTATGCATCTCAAATTAGCCAAAGAAATATGGGACAAAATCGTTCTAAGTTGTGAAGGAGACTCTCAGGTAAAATGTGCTAAACTGCAATCTCTCATAATTCAATATGAAACTCTTAAGATGCACAATTATGAATGTATAGCTAGTTACTTCTTACATATAGATGAAGTTGTTAATTTTAAGAAGAATCTAGGTGAAGAGATAAAGGAAGTTACCTTAGTTGAGAAATTTTTAAGATCCTTGTTTGCTAAATTTGAATCAAAAGTATCTACCATAGAAGAAAAACAGGATCTACAGACTATCACTATGACACAACTTCACAGAATCTTAACTGCTTTTTCTATGAGAAAAGGAGGCCCATCAAATATGACAGAAGCTACATTTAAAGCTTCAACAAAAGGAAAGGAAGAACTCAATTAATCATGACATATTTCAAAAGAAGAAGATGAAGTAAACTTTGTCAAGAAGCTTCAATGAGCTTTCAGAAGATTTCGAGGTAAAATACCCTTCAAATGTTTTGCCTGTGGTAGAGTTAGTCATTATGTTGCCAAATGTCCTCATAAAGATAAATATGA
This sequence comes from Pinus taeda, assembly GCA_000404065.3. Classification (NCBI taxonomy): domain Eukaryota; kingdom Viridiplantae; phylum Streptophyta; class Pinopsida; order Pinales; family Pinaceae; genus Pinus; species Pinus taeda. Next base: position 61,086 of record APFE031446594.1, on the reverse strand, counting down.
TAAAGGGAAGGAATCTACAAAACGGAATAGAAAAAAAGCGTAAGTAAAAAGAGTTACTATACTCATGAAGATAGTGATGGTTTATTAAATAATGATGAAGATGAAAATAGTAATGACTATAGAATTCTAATGGCTTATGACGATGATAATTTTTGGGATGATGTAGAAGAAGATGACCTTCATGAAGAAATCCTTAAATTCAAAATATGTTTAGAAGAAAAGAATATGACTATAGATATCTTGACATACCACCTTGTTGAAAAAGAAAAACATAATGAAAAACTAGAATGTGAAATTGTGGGTCTAAGAAAGGATCTTGAGAAAACAAAATATCCCAATCTTAGATTTGCTAAAGGATCAAAAATCTTAAATGAAATTATCAAAGTACAGCGTTCTCCTCTGATAAAGACAAGTCTTGGATATACTAAAGAAGCATCTCAATTACAGAATCTGTCAACCTCCACTAAAAGCTATGTTGATGTAGCAATGAACAGTGAACAATATGACAATCATTAGTAAAGGCATAAATCAGATCACCAAGTAAATCAGACTCAATTTGCTTCAAGGATGAACAAAAGCCACAACCAATGTCGGGTAAATCATACACAATTTACTTCAAAGATGAATATCAATAGAAACTACAATCACCAAGTCAATAGATTCGATAATCGCAGGAACTTCTTTAATGGTCAATGCTTCTCATGTCATAATTTTGGACAGAAAGTTGCTCAATGTGTTGCTTACAAAACCATCATGACTAGGGAAGCACGAAATCAAAGGAATGTGACAGGGATCAAGAAAATTTCCTATAATAACTTTTCTCTTCTTGAAAATAAAATAGAATGCTCAATCTGTAACAACTTTGGCCATGAAGAATCTAAATGCAGGAGAAAAATTCGCCAAACATCCCAAAAGGGGAAGACTCCATTAAATCCCAAGATATGGAGAAGGAAAGAACCTCAAACAAAAATATGTGGTATAGCCCTGTATGCAGAAGGACAAGAAAATCAGTGGTACATCGACAGTGGATGCTCAAAACACATGATAGGTGACAAAGAAAAACTTCACCCATATAATGCCTTAGAAAAGGAAAAGAATGTCTCATTTGGAAACGAGACTCCTGCTATCATAAAAGGTAAAGGCTCTGTTTTCTTAAAAGAAAAGGTTAAAGATGGGATTGTTATGTATGTAGATGGTCTAAAGTATAACCTGTTGAGTGTTAATCAAATGTGTGATCAAGGAAATGAAGTGGTGTTTCGATCAAACAAATGTGTTGTTCATGAGCTTGATATAGGAGAAACCATGATCAAAGGTACAAGAACTCCAAACAACTTATACATGCTCAAGGGAGGACAAGAACAGTGCTATCTAAGAAAAAAAGATGAAAATTGGCTATGACATAAAATATTGGGACATCTAAGATTTTCTCAAATAAGAAAAGCATGCATATTCTAGGTTGTTCGTAATCTTCCAGATATCAACATTCCTGAAAATACAATGTGCAAACCATGTCAATTCAGTAAGCAAACTAGATCTTACTTCATTGAAAACGAAGGGTCAACTATTAAGCCTCTTGAACTTGTTCATAGTGATTTATGTGGACCATCAAGGAAAAAGTCACCTTTTGGAGAAGAATACTTTATTTTGTTCATTGATGATTTTTCCAGAATGTGTTAGATAGGTCTTCTAAAGCATAAAGATGAAGCATTTGAAAATTTAAAAGCCTTCAAAGCTTTGGCTGAAAATGAATCAGATCGCAAAATCAAATGCCTCAGATTTGATCAAGGAGGGGAATTTACCTCGGATGAATTCTTTGACTTTTGTGAACAACATGGAATACAAAGGCAGTTCTCCATCACAAGGACTCCACAACAAAATGGAGTGGTAGAAAGAATGAACATAATTGTTCAAAAAATGGCTCGAGCTATGCTAGATGAATCTGGAACTCCTGCAACCTTATGGGGTGAAGCTGCATTCACCGTTGTAACTATTCTCAACCAATCAAATGTTCGGGTAAACAACACTCAAACTCCACATGAACTTTGGTATGGTAAGACTCTTACTATAAAATACTTTAAAGTTTTTGGAATAAATGTTATATCAAAAGGACTAATGAAAAACTTGGTAAGTTTGAGCCCAGAGTAGATGAAGGTATTCTTCTTGGTTACTCTTCACGAAGTAAAGGATATAAATGTTATAATAAAAGACTTGGGAAAATATTTGAAGGTATTGATGTTGTAGTTGATGAAGCATGAAAAAATCCAAAATAGATAAAAACTGAAGATTATGACAATGAAGAAGATGGGGATTATTTTCCCACATCAAATCACAATGATTCTGAAGAAGGAACCAATGAAGCACTAGAAGAAGAGATAATAGTAGAAGAAAAGACTCCGTCCAGGTATGTTGAGAAAAATCATCCAGAATCTCAAATTTAAGGGGAAAAAGAGGTAGGTGTACAGACAACAAGAACTATTACAGAAACCTCAAGATATCTAGCATTACTATCCTCCACCGAACCTTAGAATGTAAATGAAGCATGAAAATATGAATGTTGGGTCGAGGCCATGAATGAAGAACTTAAGCTTTGAAAAGAATAATACTTGGGAATTAGTTTCTAGACCTCATAATAAAAAAATCATAGGAACTAAATGGATATTCAAAAACAAGCTGAATGAAAATAGAGGAGTTATTAGAAACATGGCTAGACTTGTTTGTAAACGGTATGCTCAACAAGAAGGTATAGAGTTTGAAGAAGCTTTTGCATCTGTTGCTAGACTTGAAGCCATAAGGATGTTTCTTTCTATTTCTAGCTTTCAGAAATTCAAAGTATACCAAATGGATGTAAAGTTTTCTTTCCTTAATGGAGATTTAGAAGAAGAAGTCTATATTGAACAACCATAAGGATTCATTCTTGGAAATGATGTAAAACTTGTATGCAGACTCAAAAAGGCTCTCTATGGTTTAAAACAGGTTCCAAGGGCCTGATATTACTGCCTTGACAAATATCTACACCAACAGGGTTTTTCAAAAGGGTCAGCAGATAGCAATCTATATACAAATATTGACACTGATAAATTGCTAATAATTGTTGTTTATGTTGATGATATCATTTTTGGTAGCAATGAAGAATCCATGAGTCAGAATTTTGCTTCAGTAATGCAATAAGAATTTGAAATATCCTTGCTTGGTGAACTTACCTATTTTCCTGGTCTACAAGTTCAACAAAATAAAGATGGTATTTTTCTTTCACAAACCAAATATCTCAAATAGATCTTGAAAAAGTACAACATGGAAGATTGTAAACCTATATGTAGCCCAATGGTAATAGGATGCAGTCTCAGCTCAAATGATGAATTAGGAGTAGTACATCAACCAGCTTATAGATCCATGATTGGCAATCCATTTTATCTAACAGGTACCTGACCTGACATCATGCATGCAGTAGGAAAAGTTGGAAGATTCGAAGCAAATCCAAAGGAATCACACCTTTAGGTGGTCAAAAGGATTTTCAAATATCTTCAAGGAACACATAACTTTGGTTTATGATATCCTAGAGATATAAATCTTACTATTCATACATATACAGATGCAGATTGGGCAGGAAGTGTTGATGACGAAAAAAGCGCTATTGGTGGTGCATTCCATATGGGCTCCAGGTTAGTGTCTTGGTTCAACAAGAAACAAAGTTCCATTGTGTTATCTATAGTTGAAGTAGAGTATGTGGTTGTTGCATCTTGCTGCACACAATTACTTTGGATGATGCAAACATTGCAAGACATTCAGATCACATGCACTCCACCCATCTCCATTCTATGTGATAATGCAAGTGCCATGAGAATTTCAAAGAATCCAGTCATGCAATCCATGACCAAGCACATACCCATCACATACCATTTTCTATGTGAACAAGAGCTTGAACAAAAGGTTAAATTGGAATATGTTCCCTCCAAAGAACAGGTTGTTGATATATTCACTAAACCACTGCCCAGAGAGACATTTGAATATCTCAGACGAAATCTGGGAGTTGTTGTTGCATTATCCTACTATTAAATCAAAATTTTCAGAGAAAGGTGATTATGCACGTGTTTCATAAAGTGATGTCACATACACATGTGGGTTTTTGTGGGTCAAGGAGCGTATATGCTTTTCAGGCAAGAAAAACAGTGAGGCATGGTTTGATATGGGTGCTCTGACTGATATTGATGATATGCTTTATTCATTAATTTTATCTGACTAACAAAGATGCCTTGATCTTTGACCTGTTAAGAATGCACAGGTAGCACCAGTTTAGGGGGAGCATTAGCTTTCATGTACATTCAACATTGTTGGCATTATGGTTGCTGAGTCCAGCTATGGCTTCAGATATTTATACCATCGGCTGCTCAAGTCATGTAAAATTCTAGGGTGTGATATGTATTCTCATACATTTGAATGGGTCCTCTTGGACAAATGATGTAATTTATATCCCCACTTTACATGGGATGGATGATGTAATGTTTCTTGCTTTTTGTCATGTATAAACAATTGGTATTTGGTATATCCCCACTTGGTTTGGAGATGAATGTATGTATGATTCATTGGTGATAGGAAGATCATTGGTGATGTACATATAGAGTCATGTTATTCTTTTAGAAAATATTTTTGCATACTTTGCTTGTGCTTAGGGCAAGCATGGACTCAATCATGGGAGCTCAATCAGTACATTTTTGCATATCAAAAAATTTAGCATGTACTCAGGGGGAGCATGACCAGCATAATGTATGTCAAAGAGGGAGCATGACCCTTTGCCCTTGATGTTAAAGGGGGAGATTGACTTGGTGTTGTTGTTGCCATCAAGTCCAAAGGGGGAGATTGTTGGCATTATGATACAGGTGTTGTCCTTGATGGCAACTCACTCAGATGAAAGATCACAGTACAATAAGTTAACATCAAAGAATTACATACCAGACTTCACAGAATGAAGAAAGAGAGGTATACGTAGGTTCACATGTGACCAAGCTGCATATACACATAGGTTCACTGACCACAAGTACCGTATACATACACACTCACTTTCACAAAAGGAAAAGTGCGTATACCTTGGAAAACTAAGTTTTTGGTCCGGGGTATTTGGTCCATGGTATTTTGATCCATGGTATTGGTCCAAGGCATCTGGTCCGAGGTATTGACCCTAGGTATTTGGTCCAAGGTATTGGTCCTAAGTGGTTTCGGTCCATGGTATTGAGAAAGGCCTAAAACTATAAAAGGAGGAGAAGATCATTAGGCCAAGTGTGCAAGTATCAAATATTTGATGAAGTGTGAGATCTAATATGAAGGTTATTGGCTTATGGTGTTGTGCTTGATCTGAACCTAGGATGAACCTTTGCGGTTGATGAAGGATAAGATCTAATGATGGATAAGGATCTTAAGGCTTGAAATGAATTATCATTATGTGGCTTGATCATGTATAGTATAGATCTAAATACTGGCACATGTGTTATTCTATAAATATTATGATCTGGGTATAACTGAAGTCTGGGATAGCTGCAGAATTATGAATTAATATTTGCATATGTATACAATGGTTGGCTTTGAGAAAAGCCTGTATACACATAGGTTTGATAGCATATACCTTATAAAGTATGTTTTAGTTGCTATCTGTTTGTTGTTGTAGAGTTCTGCATTCTGGTTTGGGTTCTATTTACTGTATCTTGGTGACAGTATTTGAATGATAAGATTGATGGTGATTTAACTATGGGTTGTCAAAGTGATTGATTGATTCGGTTGTGGTTGACTCAGAAAGTGATGATTATGTCTTAGTGATTGGTTGATGCAGATGTATTTTATGATTGAATTGCAGTTATGATGTTGTTGATGGATTTAGTCTGAAAATTTATGAAACGTGGTCCTTGGAGGAAGAAATAAAGTCGTACCATTCTTTAGGTTGCCGCCTACATACTAGTAAACATATCGGCTAGTACAAGAGTTAGGGGGTTGTAGCTCCCTTCCAGTAGAAGCTGGAGAATGAAAGAAGGTTGTAACCTTTTGTAGGTAGAAGGCTATATACTTGTATAAGTATGCACCAGTACAAGATTGTAAACAAATTTTTCTTATTATTAAAAGAAGACGAAGATGACAGTAGCAGGTGGTTTTCACCCACATTAGGTTTCCACCTTATATCTTGGTGTTCATGTGTGTTTCTTATGTGTGATGCTTTATTCTGATTTTACTACACTGTCTAATAAATCTCTGATATACTGGTTAAAGTTCAATGCATGATAAATTGGGTAAATCAAAAGTTCTCTACATATATGTTGGTTTCTTTAAGTACAGTTGCGTACACACACTAGTTCACTTAGTTGAAGTAGCGTATACAAATCTGTTTGGGAAATTAAATTATTGATCTGTTAATACTGATTCATCGCACCTCTCAGTATTATTTCCAACACCTACATGTGGTATCTATTGTTTCATGTGCTACTGCTTTTGGTAATTTCTTGATGAACTAAAAAAATAAGATATAAAGAATCATAATAATAAGAGACATCACAAGTAATTATTAAGATCAAGAAAATATTTATTGCCTTTCTGATTTTCTAATATGGTATCAAAGCTTTGGTGAAGAAGGAAGAAAAAGTCAGTCTCAAGTACTTGATCCATTCATAGGTACTATCTCAAGGAAGGAGTCTATTATATTCAAGGAGGATGTCTAACTTAATCAAGGGAGAGAAAAAAATTGAAGGAGCATCTAACTTTAGATCCCGGAAGAGTAGGATTGACCTAATCCTCAAGAATAATAAGGTGCTAGACTTGGTAAAAGGAAATGTCAAGAAGGCTACATAAGATGCCAGTGATGCTGAAAAATAGAAATTAAAGGATCTAGAATTGGTGGCTATGACTCTGATGGTGGAAGGAATAAAAGGAAATCTTTTCCCATTCATAGCTAGCATCGATCACACTAAGGAGATGTATGAAGCTTTTTCGAAACTATTTGCTATTAAGAAAGTCTGAAGAATGAGTTGAGAACTATGAAGATGACTAAAGAATATACTATGGCAACCTTCTTTGTGAAGATAAGTATTTCATGTCTTTTCCATTTTGGATTTGTGTACTCATTCAGTTTTGATTATATTGAATACTAATCACCTTTCTCCCTCTATTATCTTGATTAGGTAAAACATCTACAAGAAGGACGACCTCTCAAGACTAGGGAAAACATCCACAAGAAGTAGGATCTCTCATGAAAAGCTTAGTCAAGAAACAAAGGTATGATTTAAGTACAATGATTAAAAGGATTATTCATTTGATAATCTATTGCTAACTCTGTGATGACTAGTTGTATTGAATCTTAGTGATTCTTGTTTGGGTGATACATATCTTGATAGATATAATCACCCCATTCATATTGTTGATTGAATGTGTAGACCCCTAGACAGGTTCTAGGAAACCCTAACCGAAGGGTATGCTAATGTGAATGTCTGAAGTTGTAAACTGCTTAGGGATATTGTGAAATGCTAGTTGAAGTTTTATTGATGATGTCATGGTTAGGATTTTGATATTATTGGGAAATCATAACTTGTTAGGGTTGAATGACAAGGTCTAAAATCCCATAACCCTTTAAGTCTTGGTAATATAGGGTTTGTTATGTTTCTACATTGGAACCCTAGCTCATTAGGGTTTGGTGGAATGTGTGAGAAAGACCCTTATATTGTCTTAGAAATGATCTCCTTGATACGTGTGTGTTATTTCTAATCACACCCTATTGTAACCAAGATGGTTGTGTCTATAACTCTTATTTATATTTGTGATGTTGGGTTTAATTATCTCATGATATGTAATCCATTTACATGATGATGAAATATAGGCATGTATAGATGTGTCCTTTTTTATTGAAACTCTAGCTTGGTCTAGGTTAGATGTATTAATATTTTTGGAAATATGATATGCTTATGTATGGTTATGAATTCCTAGATATGTGCCTTGAGCTATTTATTGATGGTCATAAGTATTAGGACTTAATTGAAGTCCTCGCCATAGGACTTAATGGAAGTCCTTGATTTAGGATTTAATGGAATTCCTTGTCTGATATTCTAAGATGATGATATTTGGAAATCTAGGGTTTTGTAGCTAAACCCTAGTGAAGTTAAATTATGTAAGATATAAAAATATGAATCTATAAAATGATTGTTGAAAATGAAAATATAGGGTTTTACAGTTAACATTGTCTAGTGTGAAATGTAACAATCTGAGATTTATGTATTTAATTGATCTAGATTTAAACAGGAACACAATAAAGTACATAAATAAACACAAATACAAAGATACAGAAAAAATAATACTTCATTTCATTAATGGAGAATATTGACATATGCTTACAAACAGAAATGGAAATAAACTAGCTCAGGCGATGGTAGCTTATCTCTGACAAGAGATATGGTGGCTACATGCCTCTAAACTGCCTTTCAATGAGGCTCAAGGGGCTTTTTATGATTGAACAATAAGAGCAAACCACAAAGAACAAAAACCCTAACTCGAGGAGATGTAACAAGAAGACTTTATGGGCATCGTTGGGGTGAGTTGGACAACCAACTTCTTGGGGTTGTGAATTGATCATATTATTTCCGTTTGATGCGCATGATAACCCATTGGAAAGATCTCTCTAAGGACTCTGATGAAAAAGACAATTTGAAATAAAATGTCATTCGCTGTAGATTTCCAAAAAAACGTCGTTTAGGGCCTCAAAACGGCTCTGGAAGTTTAGGACCCAAAAAACTGCTAAAAATAGTAAATTATGCTACAATTAAGGAAACTAAAACATTGAAAGAAGAAATGGTGGGGGTCCAAGTGGAATTGACAGGTGGCCACTAATATCTACCTGGATCATTAATAATTGTTGAGATTGTGAGAAATGGAATTCTGGGGTTTTGGAGTTGAACCTTAGTCAAAGAAAAATCTTTGAAATATGATGATTTAAGAACTGTGTGAGATTGTTGAATTTGTGAAAATGAAATTCTAGGGTTTTGGAGTTGAACCTTAATTGAAGTATAAATCTTAGATGAATGGTGATTATATGATAATTTGGGATTTGTGAGAGATTGTTGAAATTTGAATTTTTGTTTGAGATTGATAATTCCTTAGAAATCTTGGGTTTGCAACTAACCCTAGTGGTAGTTGGTCATATTAGTGACTGATTGATGGTTGATTGAAAATATATGGGTTGGAACTAACCCTAGTGGAAGCTGGTCAAGTTAATGATTAAGTTGTGATTGACTTTGATTGATTATTTTGTACGAAATCTAGGATTTATATGAATACCTAGTGAGAAGTATAACATATGTATTTTTAAAGGTTGTTAGATGCTTTATATATCTATATGTTGTACAAAGGTATGTCATACCTTTGGAAGACACATTAAAACCCTAGATGGAATGAATGTTGTTATGAACTAGTCTAGGGTGTATAACAAAGTCCCTAACAAGATGTTGGAGAGTATATGTCTCTTGTATGTAATTTAGTTTGTGTATCTGATATGGTAAAATATGAAGTGCTTTCTTGATTATGATATGGCTAACATTATGCTTCTATAGCTTTGGTTGTAATTTCTATTTAAGTTGTGCAGGTACACAATATTTAACTTGGTGAAGATGCTCGTTGATGTGATAAGAATGATGAGGATGATGATAACTCCGATGAAATCGTTGGAAGCCACAAAAATTCTCTGATGTAAAAAAAGAAGAAGTTGATCTCCTGGAGGAAGCATGAATAGAAGAGATATCCCTAAGAATAAGTGGGATTCTGATAAAAATGTGCTTCCTGGTTGAGAGGTAAGATATAGCTTGGTGTTAATTAAAGAATGAATTTTAGAGGATATGTTGTTGCATGAAAAGTAGGAAGGAAAAAATATGATTGAGGAATCTTCGGTCAATGATTCAGTTGATAGTCCTACTATGGAAAATTGAGAAGCAACATTAAGTTGTCTGAAATACCCTAGAGGTTTGTATTTGATTATGTACATGTGAAAATATATTATTGATTGGGCTTGTGTTTGTATAGGTGAATCTCTCGAAGGATTTGATAGTATGTTGGTTACCAATTAGACTAATTAGGAGAGATTGGTAATTTTTGATCTGCCAGATCAAGGGGTGTTGAGACTTTGTGAGTGAATCATTTCCTAGGAAGACATACGGATGTCACCTTTCTATTCATTTCTGAGTCTTGAAGTTGGAAACATCGTGTTGATCAAAGATCTACGTTTTGGATACAGGCCTGGATTCTTAGGTTGATGGTTAGAATGTAAGCTTGATGGTAACTAAAGGGGCTGAAATCTTGAGTCTATCTCAGTCCCACCTGGATAGATTACCTCAGTCAAGAATCTAGTCCTTTGCATTCCAGTACCTAAAATATTGACTGACTGTCTAGATAGATTGTCTTGGTCAGGAATGTATTCCATGGAATTATGGTGCCTAAATATTTTCATGATTCATATATTTTGATATCTTCCATTGTATATGTACATTATGAATACTTCCCTAGTTAAGAGGGAGCGTTGGAAAATGTAACTATGATCGGTCTTCAGTAATGTACTTGAGTCATTATGTATTGTACTTGTCAAAAGAATAAAGAAAATAATTATTATTATTACTATTATGAATTATTAAATCATGGGTTTCATGCTTGGATCACCATGTTTTAGGTCAAACTCCCCATTGAGGAATTTTAGGAATTATTCTGATTCTTTATAATATTGTGCATTTAAAGAGACCCTTCTTGGAATTTTGAATCATGTAAAGGCATTAAGTATTGAGTCAAATATGAATTATGTAACCTCCACATCATCTCGGCCTAAGACAATATCAAGTCAGCATAAGGACCCCATTTGATCCCACAAGAATCCTATAAAAATAAACACATTGAATTGATGAATTCATTTGGAGAATCATTATCTCCTCAAGTTCAAATTCTCTTATAGCTGGGAAGAAGTATGAAACTATATTGTTGTTGAACAAAAGTGTGAAGTTCTCTTGTAGCTGGGAAAAGGTGAAAAGTCTATTGCCGAGAAGCCAAAGTGAATGCGAGTTTGGGAAGTCTAAGGAGACAAGGAAAATCGAAATTTTGGTGTCTCTCTCTCTCTGTTTATTGCCCTAGATTGGGAGATCGAATTATTCCAAGTTTCACTATTTTTGAAACCTACCAATTTTCATAAGTTGTTGCATAATCGAAGTTGCTGGGAAGAGGTCGAAATTCTAGGAGGTTGACTTGGTGTGGAGGGATGCTCTAGTCTTGGTATATGGTGAAGATTCTCAAAGAATACTATTGAAAGGAAGAATTATCTTAATTGGGTTTTCCCCTCGAGGGTATTTTTCCCCTAACATGTGCCTACATCTGGTGCCTATTGTTTTATGTGATTCTTCTTTTAGTAATTTCTTGATGAACTAAAGAAAAACGATATAAAAAATTGTAATAATAAGAAACATCACAAGTAATTATCAAGATCAAGAAAATATTTAATGCCTTTCTGATTTAGAACAAGATGGGGTGGAGAGACAGAGGGAGGTGTGATAGAAAAGGAAAGAGTGGAAGGAATATAGATAGGACTTGATAGAGATGAGGAGAGAGGGAGGGAGAGAGAGAAAGAGAGAGAGAAAGAGTTGGAGGGGGAAGAGAGGGAATGAAGAAGAAAGACATAGAGAGAGACAGGGAGTAGAAATTGAGATATGGAAAGAGAGTTAGGGGGAGAGGAGAGTGGGAGGGAAGAGAGAGAGAGAAGGAGAGGAATAGGGAAGGATAGAAATATATATAAATATGGAGAGAGTGTGTGTATCTTTTGGGGGTGAAATAGAGAGACAAAGAAGGAGAGATAGAGGGAGAAAGTATTAGAGAAACTTTGAGGTGAAAAATGGGCCTCAAAACAAAAATTTATATCAAAAATAAACTTTATAAGAACCAATAGGATTCAATATTATGATGTCAACCATGGGGTATGATTCACCATTTATGGAGTAAAATGGTAAAATGATAAAAGAAAAATTAAAAAATTAAAAAACAACTTTCTCAACTTGTGTTTTCAACTTATCTCCCTATGAGTTTACTCAATTTTTTAGCAGGAGCACTCGTTGGATGTGGAATTTAATTTTTCATCCAAGGAGTGCCCATGTTACATACTTTTGATGGACCCTACTACAAGAAAAATGTGAAATACATGGAAAAAAAGTGATTGCAGTCATGTTTTGGCATGTATTTCACATTTTTCGTGTAGTAGGATCCATCGAAAGTATGCAACATGGGTACTCCTTGGATGTAAATTTAAAATTTTCATCCAATGAGTGCTCCTTCTCGAAATTGAAGTAAAATTGTAGGGAGATAAGTTGAAAATATGAGATGAAAAAGAGTTTTTTCTTTTTTCCCTCCAAAACATGATGAGGTAATCGAATCTTATTTTATTATGTCCACAACTATTTTATAATATTCCTTAGGAGGCCCATTTAAGACCTAAAAAATTCTCTAATAATATTTCTTATTATTTTTCCTTCCCTCACATATTATTTTATATTCATTAGTTATTATTTCTGTTAAAATTGTTCGTGAAATTGTAATTTTATGTTACTCATGTTTGAATGTATAAATGGATTTGATTCACTAATTTTGATAACACTCAAATTTTATAAAATCAATAATTTCAGTTCAATTTTAGTGAGGTACTGATTATCAAGGGTAAAATAATGCATAACTTTCAGCAATGCCTAAAATATGTGAAAAGATAGCTAAAAGATTGGAACAAAAAAATAATTTGGAAACATTCATGAAGTTAAATTCAAACTCAATTAACAAATGGTGGAAATCCAAAAACAAGTAATGTTGGATATAAAAATAGAGATTTTGGAAAAATATGAAACAAAAATTGTAAGCGCAACTAGAAGAGTGATATCACCAAGAGGAAATTCTTTGGAAACAAAATTCATGGGTACAATAGCTTAAAGAAGAAGAAAATAACAACAACTTCTTACATAGATCTATGATTCAGTATATAAAATACAATATAATCTGTTGCATCAAATATTTCCATGGAAACAAATTATAAAATCATAAGGACAAGGAACAAGATTTCATCTCCTTTTATAAACAACTTCTAATAAATCCAACTCTGGGATAGAAGGCCTACTATAAGAAAGAAAATTCAAAAAATCCTAGCACTCATAACACCCGAGAAAAATACTTTTTTACTCTATGAAATATTTAAAATGGAGGTAAAACAAGTAATGATGAAAATAAGTGAAGGAAAACTCATATGGTTAGATGGATTTACAACAAACTTCTTTATTTCTTGTGGGTGTATCACAGGTGAATAATTTGTGAACTTGTGGAGAACATAAGAAGAACAACCCCTATACACTCTACAGTCAATGCCCGTTCATCACACTTTACCCAAAAGATAAAAAGGTTAGAAACCTTCATCTTGCAGACTTATAACACTTTGTAATGATAGATAAATGTCTTTCAAATTAATCACATTATTAGTATTTGGTTGACATTTCGAGCCAAATAATGTGGTCCATCCTCAGGATGGACCATGTTAGATGGACCACATTAGTTGGTTCGAAACGTCGACCAAATCCTAATAATGTGATTAATCCAAAATACATATATCTACATTATAGATAAACAAAGTCTTAGATATAACTTTGTAATGTTATTTACAAAATAGTTCCAAAATTTATAGTTGAAAAACTTAAACTAATACTCTCAAAGATTGTCTCCCCTTAATAGATGGGGTATGTTGAAGGAAGACAAATATTTCATAACATTCTTCTTTCACATTAATTGATATACTCACTAAAGTATACCAAGAAACCCATAATGCTTATAAAATTGGACCTATCCAAAACCTTTCATAGATTAAGTGTTAAATATATATTTCACTTTCTCATAGCCTATACATCTGTATAACAATGGATACATTAGGTCCTAGCCCTTATATCAAAATATTATTTTCTATTATAATTAATGTAACTCCATGAAACACCTTGACTCTAGCTAGCGATATAGGACAAGGGGAACCCATTTCTCCCTTCTGACATACCTTGATGTAGAAATTTTGGGATATGTGATTGAAGAAACTATTGACAAGGAGAAAATAAAGGGTCTCAAGTTATATAATACAAAATCATTGATCACTCGTCAATTTTTGTATGATGCATTGTTTTTAGGATACCTCTTCGCCAATGGAGTTAGAGCATTCAAGAAAATTTTGGATGACTTTCAAGTATATTTAGGAATAGAAATAAACCTAGAAAAATCCCAAATTTTCTTCCTTAATACATCACCAACACTACAATGGAATATATCTCTAACCATTGGAATACAAGGGATCTCCATTTCATTTAAATATTTGGGAGCACCTCTTCTAGAAAATTCCCTAAGATACGCCTCTTGAGAGGAACTTCTAAGAACATTGAAAAGAAAAATTCCAAGATGAACTTTCAGATTCCTTAATATTGCTCAAAGATTAATCTTACTCAATTATGTGATTAGATTATTACCAATTTATCTATTTTAAGTTTTAGCAACAACCAAAATTATTACAAAAAAAAAATCTTCAGAGAAACTTTTTATGGGGAGGGCCCAAGCTTGAAGAAAATTGGGCATTAATAGCATGGGCAAAATTTGTAAGCCTAAATTGAAAGGATTCTTAGGTTTGAGAGGCCCAATGAATTTTAAGCATAATTATAGCTTCCAAAACATGGTGGAGATGGATCAATTCCCTTGGAGAAATATGGAGAAGGAAATAAACCTAGAACATTGAAGAACATAATTTGATTAGATTGAAAGGAGAAATAAGAGGTTCAAAAATATGGAACAATTCTTGAAAAAATCACTCTCTTATTAAGGATCATAGTTTATGGGAGATACAAGAAGGTAATAATGTTTACTTTTGGCTATATGTGTGGAATCAAATGAAAAAAATCCAAGAGGGAAACTGATTTCAAACTATTATAAACATGTTTATTCAACAAGGGAAAATAAAGGCAGTAGATTAATGGAAACCTCAAACTAATCCACACAAATGGAGAAATTGGATTTTGAAATAAAAATGGCCAAACTAGAAAAGCATTGAAGTGATTGACAGTCTATGGGGAAAACTACAACAAAGCAAAATCAAATTTTAAAAAGGAAGCCTAATATGGGGATACATACAAATAAGTAACTATAATATGAAATAAGATTATAATATCTCAATTATATATACCACATTTCCATATAATATACTCTATAAAAGAATATGTAATCTGAAACTTTGGCCCTAAGTCTCCATTTTTTTATGGAAGGAAGCACATAGAAAAATATTACCTTGGGATAGACTTCAAATAAGAGGATTTGTTGAACCTTCAATATGTCATTTAAGTTTGCAAGAATAAGAATCCACAAAACATACTCTTAAATCTTGTTCCTTTATTTAAAGGCTATGGGACATAGGAGAAATTATCTTCTATTAATTAAATAGAAACAAAAATAGTAGCATATCTACAATAACTTATTGAAGAGAATATATATTCAATCAAGTCATAATCAATTGGACTTGGAATGTTTGTTGATTTTTATACAACAAGAAACCTATAAAGGAAGAAACAAAACAATTTTTAAGGAAATAAATATCATAGTGGATTAGGTTTGGAATAAAATACTTCAAAATATTAAGGAAAAAATCCTTTATAGTAACTGGTCCCATTAAGAATAGACCTGTGATATGCAAGAATATAATATTCTCAACTCTCTTAGCATTGCAAAATGATCACATATCTCCTCATTGCATGTTTCCCAAACCATTAATAAAAATCATAATTTTTGGATACCCCCATCATATGGGTCTATAAAACCCAATTTTTATGGGGATTCTAAAGGAATTCCAAGTCCAATTGCCTATGGAGGGAATTTTAGAGATCATAGGGGAGTGTTATTAATATTTATTCATGATCACTAAGTCATGACTCAAATAACTCAGTTGAATTATATGCATTGGAGCATGGGAACCTAAATATTTCCTTCCAAAATGGTTACAAAAATATAATTTTAGATGGTGATTCTCTTCTCATAATTGGCGTGGTAAAAAAAAGCTTAATGGAACTCCCCAATCTAAAGTTTCCAAATGTTGGCATATGGAAGGAAAACTCAAGAAATTTCATAATATTCTCAGAAAAAAACCTAGGGCTACTCCATCACATGTAAGAACAAAATGAAATAATTTTCCAGATAATTTCCCCAAAATATGCTCTACAACCCAACATAGAGGAGATGTTGTGGTGCCCATAAATTATGATGTTAGATCAAATGATAATAACATTAAAACATAATGTCGGATCAATTAGAAAAGTAATACAACTAACATATCGATTCAATTCAATTTGATATACTGTAATTTGTTTTTATTAATAAAATTATAAATAATTTTTTTCAATAAAAAAAAATCATAGTATGCATACGGCATTAAATTTTTTCTAAATAATAATGATTCATATTTGTAATCATTATATTTCAAAACTTCATATTTAAATTTAGTTAATAATCATATACAACTCTCTCTCTCTCTCTCTCTCTCTCTCTCTCTCTTCTCTCTCTCTCTATATATATATATATATATATATATATATATATTATATTATATTATATATATATATATATATATATATATATATATATATATATATATATATGTATATCTATATATATTATATATATATCTATGTTATATATTTATATATATATTGTTGGGTCCTTCGTTTCTTGAAATAAGTTTGGAAAAATATGGTTGAAAAGTAGTTGTGGAGATGGAGTTGTCAGACTTGTTGAAAGTGATCACTAAAAATCAGGAAGTGGTAGATAAGTTAAAATTCAGTTATATTGGGATGTGTGAAGTCATAAAAGAAGGAATTCCATGACTTATTTTGAAAGAATCAAAGTTGATAAGGGAGAAAGCACTAGAAGTTGTCAAAGTGGACTCAATCAAGATTCAGATCAAGAAATTTGCATGTTGATTAGATTAGGCTAGATCAAGCAAGTATGATCTATAAAAAGGCCCAAATATGAATAAATTGGGTTGTTGATAGTTGGAGAAATGAGAGGCTGAAGGATTTAGTGGTTGAAGAATTGGAGATCTGTTGGTTTAGTGTTGTATAATAGCTTAGATAGAGTATGAATATTTTCTCTCTGAAATTTTGTCATGTCCCTATAATGTAATGTGGTCCATAGTATTAAGCTCTCACAAGCATGTGAAAGTTTCTGGTGTAATTTATTCGGCTAATGAATAAAGGAGTTGTTGCAATAATGAATTGTGATTCGATGTTTGATGATTATATGTCCCCTTTGAAAATTTTAAGTGTCTCTGCATGATTATTTTTATTTTCTTTAGTGATTGATGTTTAATGTGCATGCCATATTTGCTGTGTTGGTTAATGAGATGTTGAGAATGAAGGCATAATGTGATGGTTAAAGTTTCTTCACCACCATCCTATGTCACTTAACTATCATTGCTCCAACATTCCTAGTGTGATACGCTCCTTTTTTTCCTAAAGGGAGTTAAAATGTTGGAAATAAGCTAGACTATGACGATACTTTATGTTTGCAACCTAAGGTTGAACCCTGGGCCTATGATGTTTAAATTTTATGCCAAAAAATGGTTCCATTGCAGAGACCTAAAAATTTCAAAAGGGATATAGATCATGATGTTAGGGTTTCTTAGTGTAGATATTCAAGACTGGTGGCACGAGAATATTGACCAATTTATTTTTCCACAAGATAAAATTTGACAAAAGAATTTAGATTGGGTAAAAGAATCATTTCTGTATGTAGAACTCGCTTGTGATGTCCAATATGAATTTGTTTGGTGCAAGTTTTCTAAGGATTTGCAGAATTGGTTAAGGAGGCTAGAAGTCCAAGTTGAAGTCAGGAATCATCTCAAACTTCGTAGATATTGGACCACAATTGATTTGGCTGAGATGCACCAGTTAGAAATGAACTAACAAGAGTTCTTGATTTTTGGGTTCATGCAACTTTAGACAACTAAATTGATTTCGTAGCTGAAAATCATGAATCCTTTTCTAAGGCGGAAGCAATGTTTAAATATGTGTTGTGAGGAAGACTGTTGAAGGATATTTATTTATGGATCAAAATTTTAATGGTTGAGAAAAATCTATTTTCATTCCAAGAAAATAGGATGCCCATTTAAAACCCTCGGTGCTGGGGGTCAGATCTAGGGGAGGAATGTTTTGCAATTGAAAAAGAGGAGGGGTTATTGCGATGGATGAAGAGGAATTGTAGAAGGATCGATATTTTAGAGTGATACAAAGGGAACAAAAATTTGACGAATGCAGGGATATAAAGTTGCAGGAAATTAAGGTTAGAAGAAGAGAATTGTAGAGGATAAGAGAAACAGTGGTTAGTCTAGCATTGTAAAGAGAAGTAATGGTTAGTCCAGGGTGGTGAGGGAAAGGAGAAAGCAAAGGATCTCCTTCTGGAAGAATAGGAGGCATCAAAAAAAGTGTTGTGAGAATTTTGAATGGGAGAGATGAACCCCACCTAGAGTCAGGAGGATTTTGTATCCCCGAACTAGTCAAACAGATGATTACAATGAATGATGAGCATACTCCAACAGATGATGACTTACATTTTGTAATGAGGAGGCTATTATTTGAAGATGAATCGGTCCCTGTCAATAGAAACTTATCCTCTCCCTAACCTTCCCCTGGTGCTATATCAATATCTTCATAACTTCTTTTCTAAATTGTTTAACACTTTAAAATTTTAGCAAGTGCATTTTAGTTACACAACAAGAAGTTATAGTGGAAAAAATAGTTTTAGTAGTGTTTTTCAACCAATTTTAGGTAGCTATTCTCAACCGAGTTCTCAAGAATTTGTAATATTTCCACCAAGCACAACAACTATGTTTCTAAATAGTGCAAGATCACTTACCCATTATCTGAAGTTTTGAGGACAGGGTGGTAAAGAAGTTAAGCAACCTTGGGACTTATGTGAAGCCATTTGGAGGACAAGACAGACTCGTAATGCCACTAATCTCATTGAATTTCAGATGAATTTACAGAACCAATCACTGTGATGGTTCATTAAATGGTCTTATTTTAGTCAAAATCCCACCATTGACCATGTTAAACAATATTTTATTCAAGATTTTAAACTTCCTTATTCCAATCAATAAGGTTTAGCAAAATTGTTGTATATTAGGCAAAGAGAAGGATAATTAGCTTGGAGGTGTATGCAATGGTTCAAAGATGTTATTAGTAAATTGTCTTATCTAATCGACCCGTATCAGCAAAGTGATTGCTTTATTAAATATTTGTTACCAATGACCAAGATTCCCTTGTCACAACTATTGAGAAATGGCAATAAGAAATTCCAGTTTAATTTGTCCTTGAATTAAACTATGAATTAAAATAAATTTCTATACTCATAGAAATTTGTAAATAGTTAATTAAGTTTAATTAAATTAATAAGCTTAGGAATTTGGAGTTGGAAGTATTTCCGTAGTCATGTATATGTTCTCCCTAAATTTTAGGGGTCCCGTATGAGTTTAAATAGAGTTGTAATTAGATAACTCATTTTACTATGTTATGGTCAGTTAAATTAGTTCTAACTGTTTGTGGAACTAAGAGAGGACTAATAGTCAGTTGGTGCAGTGGTGCATCCACACATGTTACTCTAGTTAACTGGAGATTCCCTCATGATAAATTCATTCATCTTAGTTTAGAGGAAGACCCAGCTGAGACTAGACTACAGGGACAATGTACTATCAGTTGTATGATATACTGAGTTGTAAATATCATGCATGTGATCAGTGAAGGGCATATGTTTGGATTGTACAGTTTTGGAAGCATGAATTCCCTCTAAATACGAGTTATTCATCCTAGGAATTTTGCAAGGAAATAGGAGCTTGGCATGTAGTGGATATTGGCTGAGTATTGTCTAAGAGCGGGATTATGAGGTAGAGAGTTGAACATACTTGTGTGGAATTGTTCTTGTGAGAACAAGCTTTGTATCTTCACTCATATTTCTGATTTAACGCAATACAGATAATAGGAATTTTGAGCTATCACTTTCCCTAGGAAAAATCATTGTGTTATGTGCCATTGATTTGTTTTCTTCTTGTTCATAGTGTTTTCATCGATCTATTGGTTTTTGTTGGCTAAAAGTAGAAGTAGATTATTGTCATGTGCTTTAGTAAATTACATGAGCTCATGAATCTACAGTAAATCCTACATGGTATTAGAGCTTAATTCAATATACTAGAGGAGATTTCGAAGTATTTTGTTTTGGGTTACAGGTGAAATTTGAATTTTCAATACATACTTCAAATGGCGTTCTACGGTTTGTGGCTCGAGTATGCCTTGGAAGGAAGCTCGGAATATATAACCTCGAGGGATAGAATGGAGGTTTTGCTATAGGATAATGGCTTGAAGAAATTCATTGATCAAGACATTCCTCAACTGAAAACATCAGATGCAAAAAATCTAGCCGAATGGAAGAAGTGTGTGGCAAAAGTGAGGCAGATAATCCTTGAGGGAGTTCGAGACCACATTGTCTCAAGTCTCCATGGAGATGAAATTCTATATGAATTTTGGAAAGCATTGACAAACTTTTATTATAATAGTAGTGACCAAAGGAAATTGGCACTAAAAGACAAATTGTGAAAAATAAAAATGGAGAAAGGCGAGACTGTTCAAAAATATTTGACCAATTTCACTCAATGTCATGATGAACTTGGAAGTGTTGGAATCACGATCGCCAAGGATGATATGATGAGTCTTTCTCTTCTAGGACTCCCAAATAGGTGGAATAACTATTAGAACTCTATCAATTGTCAGGAGAAGATGCCAAATTGGGAATGACTATGGTAATATTTGATAGAGGAGGAACACCAGTGATGGATCTTCATCAAAGGCTGATGATGAAGAGAATTATGCCTTAGATATTAAGGCAAAGAAGTAGAAAGGGAAATATTCCCATTCCAAATTAGATTCTTTCCGTTGAGGTAAGAAGAAAGACATGACGAATTTCAAGTTCTTTCATTGTCATGAGTTGGGCCATTTTGCTACATATTGTCCACTCAAGAAGTCCAAGAGGAAGTCCTCAAGAGGCGAGGAGGGTGAGACTTTTGCCTCTCAAATAGAATTATACTTTTCCTTCATTACATGCATGGTGTCATCAATCATGGGTAGTGTATGGTACTTAAATAGTGGAGATTCATTCCACATGACTGGTGACAAGGAGTTATTCAACGACCTAGAGGAGAAAGATCTCTAGATGCATATCAAGATGGGTGACGACGGGAAGTATAGTGTTATTGGATTGGGCACAGTTACTTTTTAGAGGGAGCATGGGGCTCCACTCACCTTGAAGAATGTTATACATGTTCCTGGGCTAAAGAAGAACAAGGTATTTTCCATGCTTGAGGAGAGACGCTATGATGTGATATTCTTGAAAATAAAGGTGTTTCTTTGACACATAGCCATGGGTCAAGTAAAAAAGATAGGGATTCAGGTTAAAAATCTATATAGGATGGAGGTAGATGATTGTGCTGCTTTGAGCATGAAAGAAGAAATGGTGCAAAGTCAAGACAATGGCAAGTTGTGGCACAGGCGATCATGTCACTTGCATCATGGGGCTTTGAAGATCATATAGTAGATCGCCACTAGTTTTCCCATAGGTAAGCTAGATCAAGTTGATACATCCAAGGGGTGTACTTTGGGTAAATACACCAATTCTTCCTTTCATGATAGAGACAATTGAGTAGAGGATATTCTAGAGCAAGTCCATTCAGATGTGTGTGGGCTATTCTCAATAGCATCCATGACCAAACACAGGTATTATGTTATATTTATTGATGAATTGTATCGAAAATGATAGCTATTTTTTATGTAGAAAATGGATCAAACATTCACAAACTCTTATGAGTTTAAAGAATTGTTGGGGAAAGAGTCGAGAAAGGAGGTTAAAACTCTATGGAGTGATAACGGTGGTGAGTATGTCTCAAACAATTTTAATAACTTTTGTGCAATAGAAGGGATTAAACTAGATTTGATGACACCCCATAACCCTCGGTGGAATGGGGTGGTTGAGAGGAAGAATAGAAGCATAGTAGGGGCAGTGAGGGTGATGTTTCATGATTAGGGTCTCCCACTACACTTGTGGGCTGAGGCATGCAACATAGTAGTTTATGATCAGAATTGTAGCCCACATCAGATACTTGTGATGAAGATACTAGAGGAGTCTTATTCTGGTAAGAGGCTATATGTTGGTCACTTCAAGATTTTTGGGTCATCGGTATATTGCCATGTGACCAAAGATGCATACAAGAAGATTGAGCTAATATCAGAGTTGGGATATTTGTGGGTACACTTATACACCTCACAATTATTAGGTGTACTTAATGACCAGTAGAATGATAGTGGTTTGTAGGGATGCCATATTCGATGAGAAGAAGGCCATGCGAGTTTCTCTTGAGAGGAAGCTTCAACTACACGCAATTGAGGAGCTTTTAGCTCCTAATATTGAGGAGGCTCATATTGATGTGGAGAAGCCACATGCAGAGGATCCAAGAGTGGAGACATTCACTCATGAGTCTTCCAAAGATGGTATAAAGCACACCAAAGAGGTGGATAAATTGTTGTCGAATGTAATAGAGAATGTGGGAGCACCATATCACATCACAGATAGAGGAGGTCACCTGACAGGTACACTAGATACATGGCTCTTATGAGTGGATGTGTTGTGAAAGAGCCATTTTCCTTTGAGAAAGAAATGTATTAGTTGGTTTGGCTTGATGCCATGGTGGAGAAGTATGACTCCATAGTTCGTAACAATGTTTGGGATGTGGTCCTGAGACCTGAGGATAAGTTCGTGGTGAGCTCTCATTGACTTTACAAGGTAAAGCAAGCTGCATATGGTAGTATGGAGAAGCATAAGGCTAGATTTTTGGCCCATGGATTTTCACTGGTAGAGGGGATTGAATATGACAAGACCTTTTTTCCTGTTGCAAGGTACTCATCGATCAAATCTATATTGGCACTATCAGTGCAGATAGGGTGGAATATTTACCAGATGGATGTAAAGATAGCCTTCCTTAATGACATGATTGAAGAAGAGGTGTATATAGAGCAGCTTGAAGGTTTTTAAACCTTCGAACTTGATTCACATGTGTGTTGGCTTAAGAGAGCATTATATCGGCTGAACTAAGCACCTCGAGCTTGGTACACTAGGATAGACATCTACTTCACCAAGTTGGGCTTCATGAAGAGTGAAGCAGATGAAAACCTATACCACATGGTGGTGGAAGGTAAACTATTGATCATTTTACTTTATGTTGATGATCTCATACTTACAAGTGATGATCAATTGATAAAATATTACAAGGAGGACCTTTCAAGGGAGTTTTAGATGAAGGACTTGGGGCTCATGCATTACTTTCTAGGCATGAAAGTATGGCAGGGTGATGGGGAGTTCTTTGTGTCTCAAGGCAAGTATGCCAACGAGATACACGGGAGGTTCCACATGGAAAGTTGTAAGCCTATGGAGACTCCTCTAGCTGGTAATTGGAGGAAGGAGGATGCTACCTCAGGAGAGGTAGTGGAATCTACTATTTATAAGAAGCTTGTGGGTTCACTCATGTACTTGGTGAACACATGACCAGATTTATGCTGTGTAGTTAACCAGCTTAGTCAAGCAATGGTTAGGCCTACCAAGTTGTATTGGAAGGTGGTGAATCATGTATTGAGATACCTTAGGAGAACTACTCAGTACAGATTATGGTACATATGGACAAAGAGAGTGAAGCTTCAAGGTTTCACCGATGAAGATTGGGCAAGGAGTCCATCCGATAGGAAGAGCACATTAGGAGGGATTTTCAGTATTGGGGAAGCGACAATTTCTTGGTACAACATGAAACATAGATTGATTGCACTCAATTCGAAAGAGGTAGAGTACATGGTTGCAGGAAAGGAAGCATGTGAGATCATATGGATGAGGAAGATCCTAGTTGGTTTTTGTGGTCAATTGATGGATCCAACTGTGGTTTACTACAATAATCAGAGTTGTATCAAACTCTCTGAAAATCAAAGTTTTCATGATAGGTCCAAGCAGATTGATATCTTATATCATCATCTCAAAGATTGTGTATTGAGAAATATCATGTTGTTAGAGTACATTGCCATGGAGGAGAAAGATGTTGAAATTTTGACAAAGGAATTTTCAAGAGGTAAATTCATGTTTCACATATATAGGATCGGGGTAGCAGATAACCCCTTTCTTGTTGAGACGGAGTGTTGAGAAATAGAAATAAGAAATTCTAGTTTAATTTGTCCTTGAATTAAACTGTGAATTAAAATCGAATTCTATTCTCATAAAAACTTGTAAATAGTTAATTAAGTTTAATTAAATTAATTAGCTTAGGAATTTTGAGTTGGAAGACTTTTTGTACTCATGTATATGTTCTTCCCAAAATTTAGGGGTCTAGTATGAGTTTAAATTGAGTTGTAATTAGATAACTCAGTTTACTCAGTTATGGTAAGTTATATTAGTTCTAATTTTTTGTGGAACTAATATGGGACTAACACTCAGTTGGTGCACTGGTGCATCCACAAGTGTTACACCAATTAACTAAATATTCACTCATGAAAAATTCATGCATGTTAGATCAGAGAAAGACCCAATTGAGACTAGAGTGTAGGGATAGTGTAATATCAGTTGTATGATTTACTGAGTTATAAATATCATGCATGCAATGAGAGAAGGAGATATGTTTGGATTGCATAATTTTGGAAGCATGAATTACCTTTAAATAAGAGCTATTCATCCTATGAATTGTGCAAGGAAATAGGGTCCTGATAGGTAGTGGAAATTCATTAAGAATTGGTTAAGAGCGAGCTTGTGAGGTAGGGAGTTGAGCATACGTGTGTGGAATTTTTCTTGTGAGAACAAGCTTTTTCTTCACTCATATTTCCTATTTAATGCAATAGATATAGGTGGGGTTTTGAGTTGTCACTTTCCCCAGGAAAACTTATTATGTAATGTGCCATTGATTTGTCTTCTTCTTTTTCATATCATTTTCATCGATCTATTGGCTTCCGTTGGTTGGAAGTAGAAGTATATTATTGTCCTCTACTTTAGTAAATTGCATGAGCCTATGAATCTACATGAACTTCTACAACAAAAAAATATTAACACTTTGCGGGATGCTTTAGAATAGGTGATGCAAATTGAATTGATGATGGGATACCCTCAGGATGACAGATTGAGTAATACTTCTATTGAACCTACGATTATGGGACTCGAAATCAAACTGTTAATTTGACAGAGAGAATGAAAGATATTACTCCTACATGACTGAGGAAGCCTCATGTTTAATGCTAAAATTGTCATGTTGAGGGACATCATGTTACAAAATTCCCATGGTTAAGGGGTATGGGACCATGTAGCATGCATATGGGGCCTCCTCTACTACCACATAGTGATAGGGTTGCAATATCAGGAATTTCCTAATCACCAAGGTATGTATATGAATAATTATTGTGAAATTTTCAGACCTTATGATAGTTTTCCATGTTCATGTTCTCTTTTGTAGAAGTATTCCAATGTGCTAAACAATATACTTTGTGATTTTTGTAGATTCCCTATGCACTATAGAGATCAATGTAAATATTTGGATGCTCTGGTCAATCATCTTGATCGTAGATCATTTAGAGTTAATGAAACTCCTCATGGTTGAGGAGGAGGTGCTCTAAGGGGAGGGAGGAGTGGAGGAAGAGGTCCAATCAAGTGTTATAACTATGATTAAGAGGGTCATGTTTTGAGATATTGTTTGATTCCAAGGATTTCTTAGTGTTCACACTTCCTAATAAATACACATGCCACTTGTTATCATTCTGTGATTTTGAATATTGGCAAGACAAAGTCACAAAAGATACATCAAACCGCTTAGGAGTCTAGGATCTAGCCCTCCTAGACTCAGAGAAGGTTCTCTTTGTACATTTATGATTTATCTTTATTTCCAGTGTTTTAAAGTGTTAGGCTATATATAATAATGAAAGAGATTTATTACTTGATTGCTTGGTTTTTTATTTGTTTGGTTGGGGTGGGTCATATTTGAATCCTTTCCATTGGGCTATGGAGTCAAAGGATGGGTGTTATCATTAATTTTCCAGAGCATTTACAAGGCAAGCTAACTATATTTACTAGATCTAAAAGAGGAATGAAAAATGAGATGACAGAATAATGATATTAGTAATGATTAAAAAGAAATTATGTATTTCTTAATCATATATCAGAGGAAAACATTTAGATTGAGAACACAGATAGAAGTAAGGTGCTCCAACAACATGTCTTAATCTAGAATTTCTTCTTTACAATAAGACTTAATGATGCACACTGAATAAACAACAATACATTCAATCACAAAAAGGAAGACATCACCAGGTTAACACAGTTCAAGCATCTTGCAAATGGCCTTTTATTGATGCTCCAGCTCAAAATTACAATGATCCAAAAAGAACAGATAGTTTAAATGACTCGGGTCCAACCCCTAATACTTCAAATGCATGAAGTATTTAAAAAAAACATACAACGATTGCCTTATACACTTGGTAATTTGTTACTAATTACATTGAAAGAAATTTGACTAGTGTAACCACGAAGTGGCCACGATGAGAAAAATAGGACATCTAGTCCTCTTTTTTAGGGATGTTTTTGTTGATAAATTAATTTAGTTGTAGTGGATCTACTGACATGGATGGTGTTGACTCAGATCTACACTGTCACTTTGATCATCCTTGTCTGCCTCCTCACCTGCTTCCCTGTTGTTGCAAATGAAAGGGTCAATCTGAGATTTGATCCTAAATTGTGATTTCTTATTTGCTGCAACAAAATTTATTTCATCTGCATTGATCATTTGTCTGATATATTCAAGTGCAAAGATCCTCATCATGAGGAACTTTGGAAGCTTTTGAGGGGCCAAATCATATCCATATACTCTTAATTCAATATAATTTCAGTACAAGAACCAATATCATGTTCTTGCTTGATCTATCAATTGAATGATCCTTTTAATTTCTTCACTGATTCTAGGTTCTGTAGTCCCACTGAGGATACTCATAGCTGTATGAACAAACATTTCCACATATGTCTTGTAGATGAAGTGCTTTTGATCCTTCATCACTAAGGTGGTCTAGAAAATAACAGATTGGGCTTCACCTTCTTCATTCAACTTGATCATTGTGAACTGAACCTGTCTTCCTAAAAGTAAATAAACATATATACCAGAACTGATGAGTACAAAAACAATTCCTTTGTAATGAAATTTAAAAATTTCTCGTGGATGGTATCTGCTAGAAATTAACTAAAACTGAATAGGAAAGAGGGCTTTGATTTTGTTGATAATATGGATAGGAAACCTATAATAGCTTCATCAAGCCACTGATCTGAATAATAGCCTAATAAACAAGAAAGAATAGTGATTATGTGTCTGGTTCTATCAGGAAAAATAGAGGAGGAATAAGGAGGATTATTTCTTGGCAGCAGGGTTTGCTCAATCATAAAGAGTTCTAAGGTTTTGGTTGTTTTGATAAAGTCTAGACTCTGACATATCTCACTAGGGATCTCATGGGAATATGTAGTGGTTCCTTCGATGGTAGGAGCCTAAATCATCTGCATAATGGACTTGGCATCAATGGTAAACAATATGTGTCCTGTTGGGGCCATCATTACCCTTTGCTGTGGATTATAGGATAAGTGGCATTTCCTAATTAGTTTTGGGTAGCTATGGGTTTTAGGAAAGATATAAAAGGGTACATTAGTGACCCAGGGTCCTATGTCATCCACTCCATCTACAAATTTATCCTCCCACCAACAGTAGATGTCAAATAAATCTAACTCTGAGATGTCTCATGTATTTTGAAGTCTTTGTCTACAAGGGGTAAGTGATCCAAATCTAGTGGTGGGTGCACCATTAGATTAAACACCTCGTGTACTTTCTTCTTTGGTGGCATGGCTATCTTCTTGCAAAAAACCTTTAAACCTGAACTATGTCAGATTTGCAATTAAACTGCAACTGAAAGGATTGAGAAGAAATGGGAATTCAGTGAGGGAGAAAACAAAGGAATGAACATGAAGTGGGCTTCAAGAAGGGGAATTCTTGATCATTGCAGAAAACTAGAGTTTTTTACATCTGTACCGCTATTTGAGTGTGCTTATTTCTTTCTCTGTGTATGCCTATATTAAGTTTGAATTGCACCTATAAGTAGATAGAGCATGTTAAAATTTGTAAATAGTGTGAAATGGTGCATTTGTAGTTGTGTTGTGTTCCTGTTGGATTTGCTTGAAGTGGTGCAGGTATGCTGACTAATTGTACAACCAATTGAATGCGCAACGACATAACATAGGAATGGAGGTGATAGGTGGATGGGACAGAATGGCGTCGTGAGGTGGTAGGCTTGGTGAACATCATAATGGGAATGGGGGAGGTGGTTTAGTTAAGGTAGAAACCACTTTTTAAGGAGCCCTGGGAGTGGTAAGTAGAATGAGCAAGGGGGGGTGCGAAATCTTGAGAGTGTGACACGTCAGTGGTTTGAAACCACCAATTTCAGAGTTGCCCCCCTGGTATTAATGTTCAGAGGGTGGGTGGTGGGGAGGAGGGGAAGTGATACAGGCCATCAGATCGGATGATGGGTGTGGAGATGCGATGAGAGAGATGAGGGGTGGGTTATGTTTGATGTGATGTGTACGTGAGTGTTGGGGTAGGAGAATTAATAGGGGGTGTAATATTGAATACAGGAGTATAGAATAAGGTTAGGGAAAATAATATAAGACCCTTCCCCTTATTAATTTATTTTCACAACATTAGGGAAAAAAATTGATATATGTCATAAAACTTTAAAGAACTTTTCATGTCCCTTTCCCTTTGTGATTTTCTCAACCTACCTACCCTTTATCTTTCTGATCTAACATTTCTCCTTTTTTCCTTTTACAATTGTAGGGTACATTTGGACCTACAAACCCTTTCACTTTTTCTTTTTTATTTCTAACCTACTCTATCACTTATTTCTCCCATTAGTCCATATTGAAGAGTTGAATCAATTTCATTTCTACCTAACTACTAATTTTCCAAGCTTAAACTGTTCGGTAGATCTTTATTTTCTACCCTATCAACATAAATTGAAATTTGTTCAATCAAGCTCAGACCGTATGTTTAGGGACAAAGGTCCCCTAGGGTCTTGGGTCAATACCCTAGCAGAGAGAGGGTTATCTACAAAGAAAAACAAGCATTCCATACAACCATGATACTAATATAAACAAACAACATGAAGAGAGGTGCACCTAGGAGTCCTTCATTTGGGTAGATCCAGCTAGGGTCCAAACCCTCTCAAAGTTCCTTTCAATCCTTCAACCTGCGAGGCAATCAAATCAAGGAAACATAGCAGTACATGGACCAAGCATCATAAGAAAATCAACTTCATAGCATATTGAAAGGTAGTTAGTTATACAATTGAAACAACCTTTCATATGTAAATCATAACATTGATCTCATAAGCATGAAGAAGATTAATATCAAGAACAAGACAAGTGTTTCTTTTATTATAGATAAATAAAATACAGTAAGGAATGATTTCACCTGAGTCTTCATTTCGCAGACTCCAAGCATAATTGTCCTCAAGATTCGTCCAATCTCAAGCCTTCAACAAACTCCTTCCACGGCTTACTCAAGGATATCTCAACCAATGGAGAGACATCATAACTCAAGGAAACAAGGGTTTCCTAAAATGGGGGAAGTGTTGGAAGCACAAGGATCTTTAGACCTGATCAAGGATTATCTCAGCAGAGCGATTTTTCTCTCTATTCTCTCCTCTCTTAGGCCTTCCCATTGAAGGCTTTTTATAATTCTCCCAAAGTAGTTTTTTAGTTGGGAATTCGTTGGGAATAGTTGGGCCATGGGCACTAATAGGTAATCAATAGGTAAAACCCATGATTTCCACCTGAAATTAAGGAGATTTAATTTTTTTAAGTGTTTTAAGACATATACGTGGGTTGGGTATACACAAACCCGTGTACACACGCATTTAGCTTAGGGAAATGTCACGTATAGGGAGTAAAACATTGTTTTTTATGTATTTGGACTAGGTCTGGAAGGAGGGGTTACCCTAGGCCATGAGTGCAGCATCACAAACATCAAAAGTGAGATTTGGAGCTATAACAGACACTCCCTAATATATGAGGTCAGAAGGGGTACATGATGGCCGAAATGTATTAAGTAAGATCATGGAAAGGAAACCTGTCAAAAATTGAGAAGGACTTCACCAGAGTTCAGCCTACCAAGCCACAAAAGGAGATCAGAAAGAAACACTATCTGAGGTAGGCATACCCATGCTCAGAGAAGGTAAAGCATGTACGCATATCAAGTACAAGGCGATCTACTAAGTATACCAATATAAAAGACTGGAAAATACATAATGGATCATATAATCATGATCGAACAAGTACATGTCTAAATATCACATATAAGAAGGTCAATGATTCTAAAGGATGAAGTGGATCACTGATATCCAAGACTGATCCTAAAAGTACCAAATGAACATGATGGAGTAATATGGTACTACACTGTAAACTTAGGTGCCAACATATAGAATGTCGCCATGAATGACTACAACATATAAGGTGGAGTGGTATCAACTAGCAGCAACAGGAGCAACTGTCAAGTGAACCAATGAATGCTAATGCAACCTGAGGTCTTCACCAACCACTGTGGTACATTTCTACACCATGGGAATAAATTATCTGAAGTCAACCATGTGAGAAATCATTTGATTACCGGTCATTGATGTATACCGTTAACAAACATGAGACCACTCACCGATAATGATAATGAGCGTCAAGGTACCCAGTACAATCTAACAAGTGTGAATAGATGAGTTGGATTCGAACACCTGTAAGAATCTATCAATCAGAAGACAATGATGGTTTCCCAATTTCGATAGCAAAGGATCTGCTACTAATGACTACAAACTCCAAGGTACTGCCAAAGGGACTCTAGATCTTTGCCCCAGAGCAATGAGTCATAGTCGATAATGAAAGATCCACTAGAAGGAAGGCATTAAGGCATCCTTCAACAATCTAGCACGAGTGTAACCCATAGTCCAATAATGTGGAAGGAATCAGACGAAAAAGATGTAGTAACCTAACCGAAGCACATCTCCAGTGTGCACAAGATGTGGCTAGTGCACAACAGAAACCCTCTGAACCAACCAATAATGAAAGCTGACATAGAGGCAAGGTATCTATTAGCCCCTAAACCTACCTTAGGCTGAAAGAAGGCAAAATTCAGGCTAACCACAAACCATGCTCAATTTGGTAGCTAGCCCTACCAGAATAGGAGAGGGCTCTCTCTGAGTCACACTTAGTGAATAGATAAACGAAAAGGCTTGAGATGACTTATAGTGAAATATTTATCTTAGGCTAGTAACTGAATATGGATACAAGAAGTGATTTTTATGAATGACTGTGTTTCTGGGATGGTATGGGACCAATGGACCTCAATGAACAGAGAATTGAATATAAAGACACAGATTACTTCGTGAGGCAAGATAGGCGGAGAGTCCAACAACTTAGTTTGAAAACAATGCGGAATGGAGAGATTGCTTAGGAGAGTGAAAAGGGAATAAGCACATGAATCCTTTTCAACAGAAGAAAGAACACTGAACATGAAATTTTCCCACAGGCAGAGCAATAAAATTGAATTCTACCTTAAGTAACTTAGAAAATTTCACTAGAAATGAATATGAAATGAACTATGAAACGTAACAAGATACATATGAAACATAAGAGACACATTTGCTACACTCACAACCACATGAATCTCATGAAACAGAGTCGTTGCCTTTCATTAATCCTCTGTGAAAAATATACAATGAAGAAACAGAGTTTCTTTCCCACAGCCTCCCAGAAGTTACAAGCCAACCAACCCTTTGCAAATAGTTTGCATACAATATATAAAATGTTCCATGAAGAGATAGAACACCCAAGGGTTGGGGAGTCACTCAAATCATTACAAAATGAAGGTGGAGAGCCAAACATCAGCTACAGGTGCAGCGCCACAAACATGACAAATGTCTTGGGGTGACTGTTTGGCTTCCTTTTCCACTTGGATAGGAGCCCATCTGGAGTGAAAATAATTTAAATTCCACCTTTAGTGTCGAAAAAGTGAAGTGTATATGAGAGGGCCCACTTATAAACAGTCGTGAATCGAAATTTCGTGAAACAGAGGCAAATTGGGCCATTTTTCTTATATGCCCTGCGCCATTTTCTATATGTATTGTGCCACTTTGGGGCCCGTTTTGAGGAACTTGTAGGAGTCCACAATGTACCCAAGTGTTCTTGTTAGAAATCTTGTCCTGTCTGATTTCCATCCCAAGTGGAATTTTTGAATTTGGAGCTCATTTGGCCCTCCAAATCTTCATTCTCCCAAGACTGCTTCCTGTGTGTCAAAATAGGGGCAGTGAGGCCATGTTTTGGGTGTTTTTGGCCTCTTGGAGACTCAAATCATGCCCAAATTTCTTGCCCGAGTTCCAGTAGTCAATATGTTGCATGTTGAATCCCAAAATGCAAACCATTTCTCATTTGGAGCTCCCAATCCTACGCGCCGCGCCAGTGGCACGACGCACAGGGAGAAAAAGCCTGTGTTTGTGCCAAAAAAATTCCATGTGACCAAAATTGTCCCAAATTTCTTGAAATTTGTGCTGGATGTTCTTTAAGAGGCACTATCTAGGGCCACAGAAGCGTCAACCAAGATTCAAAGCCGATCTTGCTCTTTTGCCTCTTTTGTTGCTCTGCTCAATTTGGCCTTCAAGCTCCTTATCTGGGCCTTTGCACTCATGTTTTGTGCCCTGTAATGACAAGCCATCCTCCTCAGTATGGTTTTGTCTCTGTTGGCCTTCTCCAGTAGTCTCTCCAGGTGGATATTGATTAGCTCTAGCCATGGCTCATGGTCATTGTTGATCTCTTGCTCTAAGGTAGTGAGCTCGATCCTCCTTTGCTAGGCATCTTGTCGATTCTCACGGATGCTTTGCAACTCCATGATTGCATGCTGGTCCTCAAGTTTCTTGTTCCTCTGCTCCAAATACCTGATGATCCATCTAGCCCTTTCCATATTTAGAGACAAGTCTTGGATTTCTGTGTTCTGCTCCTGAATGGTCATCCTAAGTCGAGCATTCTCTACCTCTACCTCATCATCCTGAATGAGGATGACATCGGTCTCCTGTTCACCTGATGGCCCCTCATCATGCATGGGCCTCTTGCCCTTGTCCAGTACCTATGTCGCTGATGCCGGAAGCGAGGCCCCTTCCACCCTGGGTGGAGATAACACTCGCTTTGTTGCTTCAAACAAGTGCCTACTACCTCTCTGATATGTAACAAAAACTGGCATGGTAGTGGTCTCATGGTGCTCTTACTGATGAGAAGGACCACCCATCTCCTACTCTAGCTCTAATAGTACCTGTGATGTGTTGAAGAAGTCACCAGAGATGAAGTCCTCCCAAGCAATGCCCTGCAATCCCAACTGATGATCTACCAAAATCCGGATAAGAGCAAAGCGATACACACTGTTAAGCTGCTGCTAAGGGGTCTTATGCAGCATGAAGGTGTTCATCCTCTCTATGTTCCTGCATATGGAAAACGGGAGGTTCATCATCCTCACCCTAGTAAAGCTCATGAGCAATTGGATGTGATAGGAATATAGTCGAGACAACCTCCCTTCACAACTGAAGTATTTCATGATCAATCTCATGAGTGGAGCATACTCATCTTTCAAGTATCTGAAGGGAAAGACTCTTGCGAGTTGACTCAAGAATCTAGCCTTGATGTAAGGCTCATAATGTTGCCTATCCACCTTCTTCTTCTTATGCCACTGTTCTCCAACATTTGGTATACCTGTTGCCACTGATATAGTTTCGGGTGTCAATGTGAAAGTGACCCTGGCCAAGATAGACTGACCTCCATGTAGATGAAGCACAAATAGACGGGCCAACTCATGATGAACTCTAACATTTTCCACCCTTTGACAAAATTCAAAACATGCTAGGTGATGGAAACATAACATAGCAAGAGGGCATGCTTGTAAGTCAGTGAGGGTAGTGGGCTCGTCCCTGACATGTTTGCCACTCTTGTGATGTCTCTTGGGAGCCTTCTCTTCTGAGGATGAGTCACTTTGTGTCTCCATCTCATACTCTGATGAATGCTGTGATGTCATGACTATTGTGTGTACTGTACCTAGGCTGCCCTTTGATGATGGTGTGAGGTTGGGTGCCTTTGTGATATCTGTCACCAAGGGGAACAATGAAACAGGGAATATTAGGACGGGAGTAATGTAATGGGAATAGGGGTTATGGGAAGAAGTTTGTTTAGGGATATGGGAGGAGTTTGGGGTTTTGACAAGGTAGGGTTTGGGGTGTAAGGTTGACCAAAGAGTGGAGGGATAGGGGGGAGGGTTTGGTAGTATTTTAGGGTAGGGATAATAGGGAAAATGAGAAAATGGGGGTAGGAAAAAATGGTAGGTGAGGGAAAATGAGGGGTGAAATGGAACCTTGGCACTAACACCACAACTTAGCAACCCTAGCCATCATGGTTTTTGGTGATTTCATGTGGTTTATTTTATGAATTTGGTTGCATTCAAACATCCCTATAAACCACCATATCATTTACAAAACTTGATGAACAAATGATGTCATAGAGCCTACCTTTCAATTTGATGGGCTTCACAAAAATTTGGAGGTTATTTGGCCTTGTTTCGGCCCTTGGTCTGTGTGCGTTGTGCACAAAACCTAGTGTGTCATGCCCTGGGTGTGTGCCATGCCTGTGGAAAATTTGAACTGCAGGCTAGCTCTGTGTGTGCCACGCCCTCTGTGTGTGCCGCGCCCTTGATTATATGCGCCGCGCTCCTTGAAACTACCTCCAACTCACTCAAACACGCACGATGCACACTCACACCCTTTGCAACATTTCTCCAAGGCTTGGATTAGCACAATGACTTTGATTTTGATGAAAACTTGTATATATAGCCTTGGAAGTGATGGGTTAAATTTTTTCTTCCTTGAAAACCCATTTTTCTAATGTTTTGTTTTGACACTTTTTCACTCACTTTAAAACACACTGATCTTCACTTTCCCTTTGAAATTTTAGCTCAAATGATGAAATTTTCAGCACTCTTTGCAGGGATTGCATGACAGGACATTTGGCCATGGAAACCATGACTGTATCTGAAGAAATAAACTGACGACTTTTTTGAAAAATTTGTCATAAATGACATTGTTTGACTTTTCTTCAAAACGGAGTTTTGAAGAAGAGTCGAAGTCTATCCATATGACGATGAAGCTCTCTAAATAATAATTGTGTAAGGGCCTCACTCTAGCCCGCATGCCTTTACTAGACATGTTCAAAGACCAAATTGATGAATCCCTAGACCTAAACATCCAAAATGACTTTTGTCCTTTAAAGGACCAGACCTTGACTGTCATGGACTTTGGTGATTATTGACAAAATGCATGAGCCAGCAGGAGCTAGACACGAGGGGGAATGACTAGCATGACCTTCTCCGTCAGATTATGGCATGCCCCTAGCGGAATGCAGTTGGGTGAATGGAGCGAGACACCTAAAAATGAAATGCATAAAGAGTTTTGATCTCTAACGGAGGACTGACCAGACCGACTCTAACATTGGATCCAATGGGGGGTGGTAGCTCCTTGGAGGTGCCAAGAACAACAGATCTCTGGAAGAGCTAGGCAGTGCCTTTGTACATTGGGCTATGGAGTCATCATTTCGACAAATAATACAGGACTCTGACTCATTTATGAAATAGAAATGACCAAAAAAAAACTGACTCAAACTTGACATTGAAATGACTTAAAGGCTAACTTGACCAACTCTAACAAAACTGAAATAAAATGGTATTTATAGTGACAGTGGAAGTAGCGTTAATAACTTAGAAATGATACCGCTTGAGCAGTCAACTATTGATCAGCCCCCCTGGACAATCTGCCTTGTTCATTTCCTTTAGAAGAAAGGCATTTTGCCCCCAATATTCTGCAATCTTGAAAGGACCTTTCCAAAGATTCTCGAACATACAGTGCTTGCCTTTCTCCTCATTCCTTGCATCCCACTTCAGGACCACATCATCCACCTAAAATTTGTCCACCTTTTCCTTTCTGTCATAAATTTTCATGATTTTCTCTTGCAATTTGGATGTGTTCTTGAAAACTTCTTCTCTGGTCTGCTGCAAATGGACCATTTGATTCAACCTTCTCTACATGGGTTCTTCTTAATTGCCGGCCTCCTGAAGAAGCTTGACTACTGGGCAGTGAGAGAGGTAGGAAATACTGTATCAACTCCATAAACAAGCTCAAACGGTGACGTACCTATGGATTTCTTTTGACTGACCCGATCTACCCATAATGCATTTACCAATCTCTTATGCTAGCTCTTCTTATTTATTTCCAGCAGCTTCTTGATTATGTTGACCAATGATTTGTTCGAAGATTCTGCCAATCCATTGCCTTGCGGATGATAGGCAGTTGAGTGACCCAAAATGATGTGATATTTATGACAAAACTCTACCATCATTTTTTATTTGAAAGTTGTTGTGTTATCAATGATTAGCTTATTCGGGCAACCAAAGCGAGACAAGATGTTCTTTTCAAGGAATGAAATGATTACAACATCTGTAGCTTGTCTGGTGGGAATTGCCTCAATCCATTTCGTGAAATAGTCTGTGGCTGTGAGGATCCATCTATGCTGTCCGAAAGAAGCGGGATGAATTTCGCCAATGAAATCCAATCCCCATTGTTGGAAAGGGGCACTCACCTCAATAGGCTTGAGTGGTAAAGGTTGTAAATTCTGCTTTCCTTCGAAAATCTGACACTTATAACAGCACTTGACCATCTTATATACATCAGCAAAAAATGTCGGCCAGTAGTACCCTGCTCTCAAAATTTTGTTTGTCGTTGACTTCCAAAAAATGTGACCACCATAGTCTCCTTGGTGGTAGTCCTCCATGACTTTCTTCGCTTCCTTTTCCACCAAACAATTTAACAAGACGCCACCAGGATCTTCCCAATACAGTGTAGAATTAAGAATGTAAAACTTGGCAGCCTTCAACTTGAGTGTTCTCGCTTTGTTTCTAGTCATGTCGGGTGGTGGTGACAAATTTGTAAGCACATATATGATATCTGAATACCATGGAGAAAGAGCAAACATTTCAGATACGTGAATTGACGATTCTTCCTCATTCTCATCGGACATAGCAGCGATCAGATTTATGTCCAAGGCATGCAAGTTTGATTCAGCCATTAACTTCACCAATCCCTGTCCTTTCACCAGCTTTGTGGGATTTATTTCCACATCATATTCCAGCAAAGCTGTAATCCACTTGCCTCTTCTTCCTTTCGGATCGGTGTGCACTAAAACATCTTTTACAGCAGCGTTAGGAACATAGGCCAGAATGTGAGAATGTAGAATATACAACCGAAAATCTTTCAATGCCTTCACAAGTGCAAGCTCTTGCTTCTCAATGATGTTGTACTTTAAGGCTACGTCTCTTATAGCTCTGCTGAAAAATGCAATGGGTATTTCATGATCATCTCTTTTCTGCAATAACACCACTGCCATAGTATGTTCCGAAGCAAATGAAAACAATACGAAATCCTGAGTGTAGTCACGGCTGACTAGAACTGGAGCTGAGGAAAGAGCCAATTTGACCAAATTGAAAGATTTTATAGCCTCCTCCATCCATTTCACTTGGATGTCCCTCTTAAGCATGTTTGTCATCTCTCTTAGGCACTCAGCAAGATTGGGTACAAAGTGGCGTAGGAAATTCATCTTACCATTGAACGATTGTATCTATTTTTATTCCGAGGCAGATCGATTTGCTGAATTGCTTGCACACGTGTTGGGTCAATACAAATGCCGTATTTTGAGATAATGTGCCCGAGTAATTTGCCTTCCTCCATGGAAAACAAGCTCTTCTTTGGATTCAGCGACAAGCCATATTTTTTGCACTTTTGGAAGACAGTTTTAAGATGGTACATGTGTTCTTCATTAGATTTGGAAAACATCGTCAAATCATCTAGATACACCACCAAAAAGACTTCATTCTCATTTGCAAAAGCCAAGTCCATTGCATGCTGAAATGTGGCACCCGCATTCTTCAGACCGAAAGGCATTTTAGCGCAATGAAAGGTTCCCCATGGAGTGGTGAACGTTGTCTTGTCTCAGTCATCCTCATGGACAGAAAATTGGTTATATCTGGAATAACCATCAAGTAGTGACATACGAGATACTCCCACTACTCGCTAAAGTATATGGTCCATTTTGGGTAGTGGATAATTGTCTTTCAATGAAACTTTGTTGAGATTTTTGAAATCAATGCATAAGTGAATCTCACCTGTCTTCTTCCTTATGGGCACCAAGTTAGAGATCCAATCCGAAAATATGATTGGCACAATGATCCCTGATTTGTACAACCTGTTGATCTCCTCTTCAATAGATGGCAGCAACTTTGGATTTAGTCTTCTCAACTTCTGTTTGAATGGTTTTTTATTGGGGTTGATGGGTATAGTGTGCTGAATTATATTAGTATCATATGTCTTTAAGTTGGAATAGTCCCAAGAAAACACATCTGCAAATGAAGACATCAAACTGATATATTTGTCCTTGATCTTTGGTGGCAATACTTTGGACAATTTTACCAATTTAGGATTAGCAGCTGTTCTGATGTTGACCTCTTCCACACCCTTCTCTGTTGGCTGCAATGTTGGCTTGCGGGCAATTTTTTGTGTTCCTATTTAAATTTGGATTAGTGGAATCAGAGTGGTCTGCTTTTTTCTTTGTTTTTCTTTGCATGTCCCCAACGAGGTCGGGATATAAGGAGTTAGGGCTTGAACTCGTCGAACCTTTTCAAGACCAGCCTTGCAAATCCCGATGGCCTCCCATGGCAGATGAAAAGAAAGATGAGGGGGTAGGAGATCCTATCAAAATATTGCTCAAAGAAGCCCTCGAGTGACAAAGGAATGTGATGATGGAAAACTTTGTCTAGATCGTTCAGCAGCTACCTAGGGGCGATGCATCGACTTCCAACAGCTACTCTAGAAATGCCACACCGTTTAAGGTATAAGTTAATTTTTAAATCCCCATATTCAAGAGTCAGAGAGACATAGATGCCATCGATAAATGGTTAAACCTTTAGAGGGTTATTTTTCTATTCATGGTTTTTCCAGTTAGGAAAATATTATTTTCGCTCTTTCCAAAGCAGGCCCCCACATTTAGGACTGGTGGTAAACCTACTGCGAGTAGAAGGATGAAACTATAGGCTTACTATTTTCAGCCGCACCCACGTGGAATTCATTCAAGGATGCCATCAAGGAGAAGTAATATCCTATCAGAAGCTATGAGTATCAATACATAAAGTGGACCACACTGTGGCAGGGAAGGGACCAATATGTGCTAGAGTTTACCAATATTTTCCATACCCTTCGCACAAAGTTGGGTATCAAGGATTTGAAGAAGAATTTGGTACTCAAATATTGTGACTTCCTACACAAGTACATCCAGGAAGAAATATAATTCCTGAACATCTCCTCGCTCATCACGGCATACTGATATGCTGTCAAGGTCTAGCAAAAGTTTAAACAAAAGAAGCGAGACTTTGGATCTATGAATCTGAACCAAGGGAAAGGTGCCCCCAAACTGTAGAACAAAGGACAAAGCCAAGGTGGGGCGGTCCAAGATAACCCACCAAAGCTGGAAGCAAAGAACAATGCTGCGAAGCTGAAAAAGGACACGAGAAAGTGGTGTGAGTTCCGTAAGAGCTCCACTCACAACACAAGTGAGTGTTAGGCCAAGCCATCACTGGTGGCTAAGCTAAAGGTTTTAGAAATAGATGCATGTTCTGACTCTAAGTCAGAACCTGACAAGGGGAATGACAAAGGGAAGAAGATTATCAATGCGGAGCCCAATGCCACCATTGCCACCATGAATATCCAGAAGGAGGAACTCGAAGATCTAGAGGAGGAGGAGCGTCTCTTCCACTCCCAAATGTGGGTAAAGGGCTCCCCGCTATAGTTCATTGTTGACAACGGGAGCCAAAAGAACCTCATTTCGACAAAGTTCATGAAGCAGTTGGGCTTACCGACCACAACACATCCATGACTGTACACCATCTGGTGGCTTCACCAAGGACGTGATCTTCACGTGAGCTAGCGGTGTCGCCTTCCATACAACATCAAACCCTTCACGGATGAGGTATTGTGTGACATTGCTCCCCTTCAACTTTGTGATGTATTATTAGAACTACCATGCTTGTGGAAGTGACATGCTGTGTATGAATTAAGGCCCCGTGCTGTTATTGTTACTTTGGGAAATAAGTTGTACAGGATACTGGAGGTAGCACCGCCTACTTCCATCTCTTTGGTTATTGCAAAACAATGTAGTAAGCTCATTTCCAAAACGAGGAATTTTTTTTCTTGATGATATGCCCTCAAGGAAAGAAGAAGATGGTGGCCAAGACCTCTAGACAGGGCCCCTCCACACGACAACTATAGATGGAAAAGGTCATGGATGAGTACGAGGACACCTTCACCTCCCTAGCAGGGTTTCCTCTACACTGTCAGGTCAAGCACTCCATCGATCTGGCCCCAGGTGCACCACTGCCCAATGGACCAATCCATTGGCACTCTGTTATGGAGAACAATGAAATCAAGAGGTAGATTCAGGAGTTGCTGTAGAAAGGTCACATTCCTCCGATTTCATCGCCCTGTGGGAGCTCGATCGTGTTGGTAGAGAAGAAGGGTGGGACTTGGAGACTATGTATTGACTATCGGGCACTAAACAAGATCACTGTTCATAATAGGTACCTAATCCCACATATTGATGACCTCCTAGACCAACTGAAGAGGGAAAAATATTTCAGCAAGTTCGATTTGAAGTCAAGATATCACCAGGTACCAATCGAACCATCTGATGTGTGGAAGACTACCTTCAAAGCCAAGGAGGGCCTTTTCGAATGATTTGTTATGCCTTTCAGATTGACGAATGCTCCTGAAACCTTCATTAGGCTAATGGATGACATCTTGTGTCCATTCACCAACTCATTTGTAGTGGTAAACTTGGATGACATCCTAATCTTCAGCCAAAGTTGGGAAGAGCACCTCCACTAACAGGTTCTCCAAACACTACGATAACACAAGTTATGTGCCAATTTAGAGAAATGCACTTTTGGCATGATCCAGGTTTAGTATCTGGGATACATTATTGATGATCAGGGGGTGTATGTGGATCTAGAAAAGATCTAAGTCATTTGGGATTGGCCATCTCCAACCACTCTGATAGAGCATCGTAGCTTTCTAAGTCTTGCCAACTTCTACCACAGGTTCGTGTTGGGATTTTCTCATATCAGTTGGCCCTTGAGTCAAGTCACCAAGGGAGGAGTGAAAGCAAAATTATTTTGGTCTGAATCTCAACAAAAGGCATTCATAGAGTCGAAATATCGCCTCTGCTCGACACCAGTGCTCACATTACCAGACTTGCAACAACCATTTGAGGTCGAGATAGATGCCTTTGACTATGCTATTTGGGAAGTCCTTACTCAATGCAAGCATATAGTGGCATATCACAGTGAGACACTTTCATACACAGTCCGAAAGTATCCCATTTATGACAAAAAGATGTATTCCATTGTGCAGGCCTACCAATAATGGAAGCATTACATTTTTGGGAAGGAAACGATAATCCACACAGACCACCGAACCCTACAATTCATACAGACCAAAGGGAAATTGCAGAATGATTTCCATTAGAAGTGGTCCACATACCTACAACAGTTCCATTTGAATATCAATTATAAGAAGGGCAACACTAATAATGTTGCAGGTTGCCTCAGCCAACCACCGATCATGGTGTTAACCACCGTGCTCAACTCTTGTGGGCATGAGACTTCTGATTGGCCACTTCTCTACAAAAGTGACCAGAATTTGGCCACACATACCAGACAGCCTTGGAGGATCAACATGTTCCATATTTTCACCTCCATCATGCCCTGTTATGCCACCTGGGTCACCTTTGTTTTCCTTCAAGCAAGCGTGCCAAGATGATTTGCGAAGCACACTATAGTCGGGCTACTGGGCATTTTGGGGTGGAGAAAATGGTGGCAGTACTGTAGAAGTATTTCTTTTGGCTGAATATTCGATAGGATGTTAGGAAGTACATTAGATCATTCACTGCCTATGCCATTGCCAAACCGACCATCAAGAAGCAAGGCCTCTATATCCCACTTCCTACCCCTAGACGACCTTGGGAACCCATCTCCATGGATTACATGTCAGGCCTTCCTTCCACAGAGCATGGAAATGGCTGTGTTTTTGTGGTCATTGATAGGTTCTTGAAGATGGCCATTATGGCGGCTTGCAAGAAGAATATCACAACAAAAGCCATTGCTAAACTCTTCTTTGAACGAGTGTGGGTACACTTTTGGATCCCACAGTCTATCATCTCAGATCGGGATAGCAGGCTCCTCAGTACATTTTGGTCAATGCTGGACACCAAAATCACTAAGTCCACAACATTCCATCGTCAAACTGATGGCTAGACAGAGGTTGTCAACATGATGGTCGTACACATTCTGTGCATGTAAAACTCAAAGAATCCACGCACATGGGACAAGAGCCTCCCCTATGTTCAAAAAAGCTACAACCGGGCTCTCCACAACTCGACTGGCCAAAACCCTTTTTAGGTGGGCTTGGGGTTCCAGCCACTATGCCCCATTGATGTGGCCATGCCATTTGCAGCTACTCATGCAAATTTGACTCATGTCCAGTCCAAAAAAGATAAGGAAAACAACTTCACTGAGCACATCCAACATATTCACCAGTAGGTCCATGAAATTCTAGAGACATCAAATTCCAAGTACAAGTAGCGACATGATCAACATTGGGTACCACACAAGTTTCACGTGTGCAATAAAGTCTGGTTGCATTTGCAAAAGGAATGCCTTACCGATGCCTATTGAAAACTCGTACCACTTTGATATGGTCCTTACATCATTACGAAGGCTATGGGAGATAATGCATTTGAGCTTAGCATTCCCCCATTCCTTGGCTAGCACTTAGTGTTCAATGTGAACTGCCTTCGGCCATGCTTTCCACCATTAGTAGACACATCCGACATTGCAGAACTGCTCAAACCCACATAGTTAAATCCAAATTGCATGGAACAATCCGCAAATGATCAGATCATGGACACACAGATCAAGCACTCTCGGTAGCAGAATATCCAACTATAATGAGTTGTCAAAGCAGGCCAACTCCTTCACTAGGGCAAGTGGCTCACCAGGGACTAAGTTCAGCAGAAGTTTCCTCATCTCATGGAGGAACTCAACACAATGGGGACCATTACTTCCTAAGGGGGGAGGAATGATCCAGGTGGATATTGGTGTCAACCCACCAATTCTAGTTGGACCCCCACCATTTCTTCTTTCAGTTTTTTAGTTTCCTTAATTGTAGCAAACTTTAGTTTTTATAGCAGTTTTTCGGGTCCTAAACTTTCGAAGTTGTTTTGAGGCCCTAAATGACGTTTTTTGGGAAATCTATCACCAGTAATTGGTTGTCTAAAATCATCTTTTCCGTCATATTCCTCAGATAGATCTTTCCAACGAGTTATCATGTGCATCAAATGGAGATAAACTCTTGATGTTACATTTACCCAGGAAGTTGGTTGTCCAACTCACCACAACGGGGCCCATAAACTCTTGGTGTTACATCTCCTCGGGTTAGGGTTTTGGTTGTTTAGGGTTTGCTATTATTGTTCAATAATAAAAAGGCCCTTGAGCCTCATTGTAATACAATTTAGAGGCATGTAGCCGCAACATCTCTCCTAAGAGATAAGCTACCATCGCCCTAGCTGGTTTATTTCCAACTAAATTTGTAAGCATATTTC
This sequence comes from Pinus taeda, assembly GCA_000404065.3. Lineage (NCBI taxonomy): Eukaryota > Viridiplantae > Streptophyta > Pinopsida > Pinales > Pinaceae > Pinus > Pinus taeda. The sequence continues at coordinate 17,088 of APFE031446594.1, read as the reverse complement.
AGTATTTTACATTAATGAAATGAAGTATTATTTCCACTGCATCTCTGTGTTTATGGTTATCTCTATAATTTTTTGCGTTCCTATTTAAATTTGGATCGATGTATTCCATAATAATATTCATTTCACTTTGGTGGATGAAGGTTCTTCCACTTGTATCATGTCATCATCATTTTAGAAGGCTCTCGTATCTTCGACGCTCGCTAAGTCCAATACCACTCTTCAAGTCTTTGAAGGGCACAACATTTTTTTCTTCCCAAATTCACCATTGAGTTGGGGGGTGGGGGGGGTGAATGTTTATGTCAATTTTGAAGTCATCAATGCTCCTTTGGACTATAACCTTCTCTATGGTCGTAGTTGGTTCTATTCCATTATTGTAGTTGTCTCATCCATATTCTATGTACTATTATTTTCTCATGAAGGCAAGATTGTTACCATTGATTAACTCTACTATTGTGTGCCGTCAACCCAAATTTCCACTACAGGTAATTCATTACCACTTGTGGGAGATAACTCTCATTAGTATTAGAGTGTTGGTGTGGTCTAGTTTAAAATTTCATCGCTTATGGGTACTTTTCGTCAATTACGACGCGTGAAATTCCTTCTACATATTCTAAAGCTCCTATGCATCCAATCTCTTTGATACATATGGGACCATAGAACTCCTGATATTAGTGTGGTGTCAGTTCTTACTATGGAAGTTGATGAAGCTAGTGAGAATCCTTTTCCACCTATTATGGAAGATATTGCCTCTTTTGCAGTCCCATCAGTACCTCCTGAAACTGGTCAAAAACTCCATCTGAATATGGAATATGACCAGGTTCCTTTTCCCACATGGGCCACCCCTCTGCCTATTCCACTTAACTCCCTCGATGACGAGCTTCCCCGGTTATTCAACTTGGAGGTCATGGATATATCCATAATTGATCATAGGAAATTTAAGCCTCTTCTTGCATCTAGTCTCGCCGATGTGGAAAAAGTAGAGATTGGCACCCAAAATGAGTTGACCCAGGGGGCATCTCCTCAGTCTTCCTTGGAAGTGCTACCCATGGATTGAGTCAAGTCTTGGGTTTCTAATGTTGAACTTTCCAATTAATTGTCCAACTCCTCTCCACCTATTTATGAGTGTCTTGTACCCCCTTTATGTCTTGATCCTTGCTTATGTCCTTAGGTTAAGTTAGAAAGTGTGACCATCTTAGAATGTCTCTCACATGGTCAGCCTTTCCAGATTGGACAATTTGACTTTTTCATGGCCCCACATTAGTGGACCATATGCTTTCCTTACCCTCCATAAGTTCACTTATCAAAACCCTTAAACTGTGCCTGACTGTGGGCACGCTCTAGCATGACCCTTTAGATTGAGTTGGGCTTATACATATTGTACATATGTATGTGATACTTTATCTATTTCTTGGTTTGATGTATGATGTGGGTATTTTCCATGCCTTATTTATGAAAAAAATGCAAAAATAATATAAAAAATTGAAAAATCAATAAATATATGGTCCTATTTTTACCTCATCCATGCTTATTGTTTTCATTATGTGATTTAACCATGGGTCTAGTATTCTTATATGGTTTTTACAGGATAGGGTGGCATTTTTATTATGACATCCATGGACCTTATGTGCATTTATCTTGAGCCTAAATGTTGTAGTTGCTGCAACACCCTCCATAATTTTGGTTTACACTCATTTTCAGAGCCTTCCTTAGTCTTTCACATTGCTGTTGCAAACACTAGAGCTCATTTCATGAGCTTTCTTGCAGTACTTTGATCCCTTTTACATGTTGTGTTAACTATCATCTTTTGGAATGTTTGGTTGTCGTACAATGTTTTCTATCCTTTTATGATGGTTTTAAAGGTCAGTCTCTGTGTATATGAGTTTTCCCAACCATGTAAAAATTTGGTGCGTCCATACACAAAGGCTTGAGCATTTCCGCACAAATGTCGTCACAGTCATCCTAAATCCCATCTTAAGTGTTGCACTCATCGTATCTTTTCATGAGGCAGTCACATGGAGGGAAATGATTTGTTTATGTGTCTGATGATCTATGTTGTCATGTCATCAAACTGTGTTAAGTGTGTGATCACAGTAAAGGCTCATCACAGTTCATCACCCATCACACACTACGCCATTTTAGAAAATCTTCCCAACCAAGCAACATAGCTTCACTAGGCCTTGAACGAACCATTCACTACATACTATAATCCCTATAAGCTGTGACCTTATTGACTAGAGCTATGAAATGTGCAACCCTTGTCCTCCATGATTTCCGCTCTATGCAATTCCTGAGCCCAACTCCTGATCTTAACCCCAGAATTGCGTAGTTGTGTGTCCCTGTCTTCCTTGAACTGTTCACTTCACATACCCAACCCTCAATATTTTCCCTTATCTATTGGAACTTCACAATGCACAGAAGCCCAACCTCCCTTGGCACCCAAAACTATGCAAATGCTTCTCCCAGTGTCCTTTCCCTCAGTCAGACCCCACTACCTCCAGAAATTGCAAAGTTATATTCTTCAATCCTCCCTGAGCTGCACATTATGTAGTATCAGATCCCAAGATTCCATCTTGACTGTTGATGCAATGCGCAGTAATTACGCCTATATCCCCAGTCTGTGACTTGTCCTAGGCTTAGTTCATGGATAAGAATGCGTCATCTTAGACTATGGGGTTTTCAGATTGATGTTGTCCCATCATGAGTGAATTTTAGGAATAGGTACAATATCAAGTCATGGAGAGATGTCTGAGAAGGATAAGAAGGAGGGAAGCATGCCTTAAGGCTCTCCTGTAGTTGAACTCACAAGCAGATTAATCAAGAGGAAGAAAAGGGACATAATTGTGTAACAACCATCCAAGTCTAAAGATCAGTGAAGACTCTACATCACCAAGGCATGCAAAGGTGAAGAGAAATTATATCCAAGAAGACATCCAACACTCAACAACAACAATGACTTGACATTGCCACATTACCAAGAAGTCCATGTCAACAATATCATGTTATATGACACATCACTATTATGAACCAAGTATATTGTATTGAAATGTATTTTAAAGTGGAATTCCAAAGGACACATATGAATAGGGAGAGTCATGTAAGTTGAAAAGTCATAGGAAGTTGAACAGTCATGGGGGTAGTCAAAGAGTCACAAAGTGGAAGCATCACTCCTTGGTTATATATACCCCCTCATTGTATGAGGAAAGGAATTTTCACCTTGGATCCTCCCGCAAGGAATAGAGAGATTACCTAGTTCTTTGAAGAGAAAGGAGTGGCTCCAATGTCCCACTATTGAGGCTAGTGATGTCCATTATAGACATGTGTCTTGGAAAGTTTTCTTAATAACAAAATCCTTTAAGGCCAACACGTTCTTCATTCATGGACTATGAATGTTTGTAAGACTATTCTATGGATGTTTGTATTTCATGTTTTCTTTCACATGTACTAATATAGTTGAACTATTTTGGTTATTGTAGTGCTTATCTTTTTGAGAATGTGATGTAATGGTTTTTATTCTTATCCCATCCTTGTGGACTATTCTGCAATATACTAGACATATCTTTCCTCATTTATTGGTTGTAACAACCATCACATCCACTGTGGACTATTTCGCTAGATGTTAGTCATATCTTTATGGTTCATGTGTGTCTATTCCTCAGTTTCATTATTACCTCTTACTTAGGGTCTCACTTTCCTCCCCCTTTTGCGGTAGAAGAACCTTGACACAATTTCAACTGAACACTCACTAGGGAAACCTCCCTTACTTTTCAAAGACACCATTGGATCACTCTCTTGTGCTAATAGCTAGAGCCAAGGAAAATATTTAAGGATTTCACAACCAGGCCTCTATACTGGATGGGACTCGTACACTAAACAATGTGAGGTCTGATTGGGAATTCATACCAGGGATATCCCTTAAACGTTGGTGGCTCTAGCACTGTCAACATTTCTATCACTAAAAGGAGGGAAACCAATATTTTATGGCTGATAAACCCATCGACCATATCATTAAATATTTTGGTCAAGGAAACAACAATCATTGCACCTCCCCTACTTATGCTTCTAAAGTTGGTGACTCTTCTTAGCCGAGGCCTGAAAGTAAAATTCTGTATGATAAGCTTTAAGACATTCGCCCTATAACCCATAAATTTGAAAAATTTGTTGGATTGATCCCATGAGTAATGAGTCTTCCATATTCTCAAAATAAGAACAAGACCACCTCCATGGGGATAGTAGTTTCGGCTCTTAAAGACATGTTTCGTGCAAATCTTGAAGAATTAGTAGACTCCATGGAACTACAAGAAGAGCCTCCACTCTTTTATAGTGGTGACGATGATGGTGTTCTATTCTCGGACAAAACTTTTATAGGGATAGGTGGAGAAGAAGAAGAGGCAAAAGAGGAAGAAGATAAAACCGAGTCCACTAAAGAAAAGGAAGAATCTACTGCCATTGATGAATCTCCACGTGTTGGGCATGCAATAAACATGTTCAAATTTATAATTACAGCCAAAAAGAGTACTACCGATAAGCAACCTTTGAGTGACAGCCTGGCCCAGAAGAAAATCAACTAGTACAACCTAAGAAGCCAAGGGCTGATCACTACAATTGAGTTTCCAAAGAAACGATTTAAAGAAAATATCTTAAGAAATATCAACCCAGTGGCTAACTCAACACAGAACATGTAGAGCAAGTCCAAGAAATAGTCTCAATGAAAGGTATTTTTGAAAGATCTAAGGACAAAAACATCACTCCAGAAACCACAAACCAAATTACATCCCCAGACATCTTGGGCAGTCTTCCCATTGTGGATTATAACATTGTCAACGATATGAAGAAGATTCATGCAAACATCTCAATGTTTGAACTAACAAAGATCGCAAACCGATGGGACATCCCTCTACGTGCACTTGGCAAAAAAACTATAGGTAATGCTACCTCTTCAGACAAAGGATTTGGTAAGTCTCCTGGTACTCTCGAATTTGCACTCAATGCACTTACGATGAATAGAAACACACTCTTCCCACCTTTCTTGTTAACTTTTGAAATCTTCAATTTAAATGTACATAATTCCTTGGTTGATTTTGGTGCATCGGTGAACATCATGTCATTATTTGTTGCCAATAAAATCAATGCTAGAGGGGAAAAAATAGATGCACACATTATTCAACTAGACATGACTAATGTCTAGGAAATTGGTGAACTCAGAGATGTTATCATTCTCTTATCATCTGGTGGGCGAGTTCACCAATGCATCAACATAGTGTTTGTGGACATTCCGGAAGCATACTGAGTGTTGTTGAGCAGAGACTAGTATAACAAGCTACAAGGCTAATTTTCCATATAGTCACACTTATGGCTTCCATATAGGGGAAAAAATAATCAGACATGGATAGAATCAAAGAGATATATGGAACACATTGTCACTCCCTTGAATTGGTATAATGAAACAATGGCTTTCACATAATTACTTTTTGGAAATTTCTTTCTTGAAATGCAAGTGGGGTGTTACCTTGCACAACCATCATCAGTTCTACCAAATACACAATTGGATCTCCTTCCTTGTCCAATTGGTGATAATGAACTTTGTATAGTTAGTAGTAGTTGTAGTAGTACTAATGTAGTTCAAAGTTTCTTTACATATGATGTTTGGACTATGTACTTCGATGGTTCCAAAACACAGGAGGGATATGGAGCTAGTTATGTTTTAATAGACCCATTGCAAAGAAAGAATTTGATTTCTATCGCCTTGGAATTTGAGTGCGTGAACAATACTGTAGATTAAGAAGCACTCATCTTGTGCTTGCAAAAGGCCATTGACCTTATGTTTTCCATCCTAAAAGTGTTAGGTAATTCAGAAATTATGGTGTGATAGCTACGTAATGCCATACATTGTATGTCACCTCATATTCCAAGTTATCAACAAGAGGTATGGCATCTTATTTCACATTTCCAAACTTTTAATATTATCTTTTTTCGAAGAATGCGTAACGTAGCTACGGATGCATTAGCAAACACTGCTACTAGGATGTCACCATTGAGGGGCAATTTTTCTATTGAAATTATTTATAAACCTTTTGTCCCAGATAATATCACTAATTTATGTGTTTTTGATGATGACTAACAAATACCATGTTTTATTACTAACACTGACATATTTAAAGATGTAACGATTGTTGAGGACAAGCACGAAAAAAGCATTGCAAGATGAATCCATCACACGAAAAGGAAACCTCGTCCCCATGGGTGTGGTTTCATTGGAAAAGAGGTATGACCTACAAAATAACTTCTAGGAATACGTTAATGCCAAGACTTATAGTCCCACACTTCTGCACGAGCATATTAACTTGGGAATAAACAAGGATCTGAAATATGTCAATCTCGGTACTTGTTGTACACCACAATAGTGTTAGGCATTCATTTGCTTATTCAAGCAATACTGTGATGTATTTGCATGGATGTACGATGAAATAAAGAAATATGACACGTGAATCATCCAAAATGTAATATCGATTAAGGAAGGGGCCAAGCCATCTCAACAGAAGCTAAGGAAAGTACATCCAATGCTTGAGCCTCTTATTTAGAAAGAATTGACAAAATTGTGGGATGCTTAGATCATATACATAGTGCAACACTCAACATGGGTGTTGTTAGAGTCGGTCTTGTCAATCCTCCATCAGAGATCAAAACTCTTTCTGTATCTCATTTTTAGGTGTCTCGCTCCATTCACTCAGCTGCATTCTGCTAGAGGCATGTCATAATATGACAAAAGGGTCTTGTCAGTTCATTCCCCTCATGTCTTGTACCTGCTGGCTTAGGTCTTTTCATCAAAGTTATTAAAATCCATGATAGTAAATGTTTGATCTTTTAATGGACAAGATTTATTTCAGTCATTAGGTTTAGGGTTTGCAAATTGTTGTTCTCAAAGTGCTTCAATAATACTTGCAGGCTAGAGGAAGGTTCAATAATTCACTCAAACGATGTTTCTGAGCAAGAAAAGATGAATTTTGGAACAATGAGAGAGGTTTGTTTCCAAAATAGGCCAAGGAAGAAAAACCTCCTTCACTTTTTACACAGGTGTCATGGTTTTATAGAAATGTTAAAAATATAATTGCCTCGGGAGAATTGATGCACCTCTAAAGTGACCTTGGGAAAATTCTCCTAGCTCAGTTAGCCAAATGACTTGCTTGATGAGTAAAATAATAACTAGACACAAATATCTTTCCAATGATCTATCATGAGCTCAATTTGGAGTTGAGGAACACCTTCAAAAGTTGACTGCAACAGCACTCTGCCTTGAGGCAGCCTCAGTGGGCACATTTTGACCAGTCTTGGGAGATTTTATCTTTGACAGGGAAAATGAACTCCAAATTGCAATATTATAGTTGGACTGGAAAGTAGACTCAAATACTTTCCAAAAAGCTATCATGTGCCCAATTGGGACACTAGGAAGGCCTCCAAAAGTCTCCTGAAACAAATGCTATGCCCAGGCTCTATGCGCCGCGCCACTGGCGCGACGCTTATGATAGAGTGCTCCAAATGGCAAAAGGTTTACATTTTTGGATTCAGCATAAAAAATCATGAATGATGGTGCATGGCCGAGAAATTTGGAGAAGTTTTGAGTCCATGGACCTCTCCATATATTGTTTGGGTGGAAAATGCAACGCTGGCAAACGATTGGCTCTTCGACTTCAGTTCATTAATGATGATTGAACAACTCCTTATCTTCAGTGATTTGATTTCCCACCTCTGAGGTTATTTATGGTATTGAAACTCATTTGTATAGGGTTGGAATTTTTGGGAGCAGTGTGGAGGAAAAACCCAGCACTTGCATTGTACACATTTTGGCCAGGGAATTAATAAAATGATGTAGCTCTGATTCATGAGATTCATGTGGTATGATGTTTGGCAGATGTTTCTTCTTTTTGTTTCATATGTGTATTTGTTATGTTTTATAGAGTCCATTCATAACCATTTCTAGTTGAATGACTTAAAGTAAGAAAGGCAAAATCCAGTTTCACTGCTCTGGCTCGGTAAGGTATTCATGCTGTGTGTTTATTCTGTTGTTTGAAAAGGATTCATTTGCCATGCCCTTTTCAACCTCTTAACAATCTTTCCATTTCATATTACTTCAATCTTACTGCTAAGCCTCCTGCCTATCTTGCCTCAAGAAATATTTTTTGTCGTTGATTTAATTTCCCAGCTTAGATGTTCCTTTGGTCCCTTACAGCCCAGAAAATTCAGTTATTCAAAATCGCCTTTTCCACATCTATTTACTAGCCTAAAATCAGTATTTCATTTTGAGTCATCTCAGACTTTATTGTGTATTTTTACTGAGTCTAACCCAGAGAGAGCCCTCCCTTGTTCTGTTAGGGCTAGCTACCAGACTGAGCGTGGTTTGTGGTTACCCTAAATTTTGCCTTCGTTCAGCCTAAGGCAGATTTAGGTGCTAACAGGTGTCAAATATGGTCCCTGTAAGGAATAAGTTTTGGTAGATCTGCCCATGTGTATATTTTTAAAATATCAACCTCGCCTCAGACAAAGACAACTACCTCGTGTTGTCCATGGAACAAATATTACAAACAATATTGTGGTCTGCAATGTTTTCTCTATTAGATGGATATTTTGGATATAACCAGGATCTTGGAAAAACTTGATAGAATCAAGACCACATTCAGAATGAACTAGGGCAAGTTAATGTTTCGAAAAATTTTGTTTGGGCTAATCAATGCTAGTGCAACATTACAATGTGCTATGGACATCGCTTTCCACAGACTCATTGGAGAAAGTGTAGTGGTATATCTTGACGATGTAACAATGTTCTCCAAACAGAGGCCAAACCACATACACCACTTAAATAATATTTTTGAGTGATTTTGTAAGTACAAGATATCCTTAAATCTCAATAAAAGTATCTTTGCAGTGTTTGAGGGTAATCTCTTGGTCCACATAACCGCTAAGAGTGGTATTAATATAGACCTATATAGGGTGACGAAAATCACGCAGATTCCCTTCCCAGTGAATAAGAAAGCCATGCTATCTTTCTTGGGGAAGATTAACGTAGTCCACAATTTCATCTCCGATTATTCCCAAATTGTTAAATAATACATGAGATGGTGAAGAAGGATGCAATATACGAATAGGATAAAAGGGAAAAGGTCCCATTTTAATCAATCTCTAGAAGAAGCACCCACATTGTAAAGCCCTGACTTTGGTAAAGATTTATTACTCTATACTTTTGCTTCTGGTACCTCTCTTGTTGCTCTTCTCACTCAGAAGGATGAATTGAAAAATGAGTATCCTATCTCCTTTATGAGCGCAAGTCTATAAGGACCAAAACAAGGAGGTAAAGGATTTTAGGCCATATCCATTGGATAACCATTGTGCCATCTTTTTCCCACACCCAATAGTCATATCAATGCTTGTTCAAGAAGAGCTAGGTGAAAGAAGAGTGAATTGGATGACCATGTTACAAGAGTATGATCTAGAAATCAATCCAGTTCACATAGTTAAGGGCCATGGTATTTTCCAACTAGTAGAAGAAGTAGTAAATGTGAAAGAGGAGAAAGAAGAGATATCAAGATGAGAACAAGAGATTGAGATGTATAATGTTAAGCGAGCCTCCCCCACTACAAGCATAAAATATTGGTACAAATATGTGCACCAATACGTTGAGCATGACACAGTGCCATCCAAATTTAATGCATGAAAGAAGAGGGCACTCAGGCTTATATAATTATCTTATCAATTGGTGCATTGAGTGCTATTCAGAAAGCACCATAGTAGAGTATTGCTCAGGTGTTTGGACGTGCATGCTTCAGAAAAGGTATTGCATGATCTTCACGAACAACTAGCCGGAGGACACTTTGTAGGCAACACTAAAATGCTAAGGTTATGTAGGCCAAATTTTACTAGCCTACATTATTCATAGATGCTCATGCTTACGTTCGTAAGTGTCTATTATATCAAAGGTGTGCTGACAGAAACAAGAAGTCAATTGCCCCACTGCAACCCATTGTAGTGAAAGAACATTTTCAATAATGGGCTTGGACTTTATTGGGGAAATTTTCATGCACTTGTCAAAGCAACACTACTACATATTAACTGCTACAGATTATTTCACATGGTGGAGGGGAGTTCCGTTCAAACAGGTGAATGATTAGGAATTCATTAGTTTTCTAAAACAGAACATCATTTCATGTTCGATTCCTACATCACTTATTTTTTACAATGGAACATATTTTTCGTCATTAAGACTCTATGATTTTGCATTGGAAAATGTTATCATATTGAAATATTCAGGTAATTATTATCCGCAGGTGAATGGTCTTGCTAAATCCACGACCAAGAACCTTATCCGCATTATAAAAAATACCATATTCCTTGAACAACAAAACTAGAACTTTGCTTTGGTGAATGCCTTATGAGATGACCGAGTGACATCAAAACCTACCTCCCTCCGATCCAAGGTGGAATGACTTGTGATGTTGGAATGATCCACTACTTAGGTGTGAGGTATAAATAAAGCTCCGGCTCATGCTACAATGAGTGTTTTTTGTCGTTGTGATCCTCTCGATCAAATCTCCACGTCTTCCCTCAACACCTCCCCGTACTTCCTAGTGTACGGAAAAGAAGCCATCCTCCCATCGAACATCTGCTTACCTGCTCCCCAACTGTTACAATGTTATACGGGAATAGTCTCCACATGAATGCTGCTATTCCCACTAAGATGTGTGGCTATCTTAGAAACAAACAATCAAAGTCTACTGTTGATTCCTTTTATGAAAATAGATGAGAGGAGAACCAAGAGGGCCAACCTTAGTCTTGCGCTCGATTCACTCTCCTTATTGATAGAGTTTTGCTGCTCGCTCTTTGTCTGTTCAACTTCAAAAGGGACCTGTAGAATCACAACAACATACTACTATGCAAGAAACGAGGATCTAAATTCACAAATAATGTAGGATCAGATGTACAGTAACCATATACAAGCACATATAAACAAATACACCAGGATATGGAAGGAAACAAGAATAAATTTACTCATATAGAAGTAGCAAGAGGATTACAACCATGAGCATCTCTGACCCAACATCATCCTCCAGCTAAGAATCCCTTCTTTCACCTCAAGCAAAGAAAAATCACCCAACACTGTGAATGTACACAAGAATATTGACAACACTTCTCTATAGATTACAAAATTCCAACCTCTAGATCTTTGTGATGAGGGATCCATATATAGATGATTACAGAGAGGTGAGTCATCTTTTGGGTTCTTGATTAGTGTCTTCTCTCTGATAGTTCCTGCTTCCATTTGGAGAATGAAGATCTCTTACTCATCCCTGGTCGAAAATGGAGTGGCAAGTGTCAGAGGGGAAGCTTCTAGAAGATTCCATGATCTTCCACCTTGCATTTTGGTCCTTGCCATTTGTCCATTCCTGACCATCGCACCCTACAGAAGAGAAAAATAGAATGGATCGCACCCTGTACATTGGGAAGGTGATATGCATCACACCTCCTGCATGGAGCTTTTAGTATGGTCCAGTTTTGACCATTTATGATCAGTTTTTGGTGGAGAACTTCTGGGAGATGATGTAATTAGTTGACCTTGTTTCTTTACGCAGTGAAGCAACCCTTTTAGGGACTTAAGAGCCCTCAGTTTATGGACATTTGTGATTGGGGTTGAAGTGCCCAAAAATGTCTATAACAGTTGCCCCCTAAAGCATGAGGTCGTTAATCATTTTTGATGTCAGGTGAAATGCTTTACTATGAGGATCTAAGTTTTTCTGAGCTTGGAGGTGACCTGTAATAAGATACAATACAATACATTATTTGACAACATTTTTTCATGATCTAGCTGAGGCGAGCATTCCCATGCTTAGCTTTATAAACTCATTTTCATGTACATAGGACAGACGATTGTCTGTGTGACAGACTGATGATATGGACACATCATCTTTTGGTTTGGATGATCATCTGTTCGACAATGATGTACACTGGATGTTTTTATATTCCTGAATATATCGCAGCCCGGATGGATGAAACTAGATCTGGGGTCTTCAAACTTGGCCAATCTTCACTCAGAGTACAAGTCAATCCATGTGAAAAATGTTTTGGAGTTGAACATGGAAAGACATCACCTGATTACCAGCCAATGATGTAAGATGTTAACAGGCACGAGAGGAATCACCAATAATGACAATGACCCTCAAGGTACTATAGTACAATTTATGTGGTGTGAAAAAAGGGACTTGGCATCGAACAAGACACAAAATCTCTCGGTCGAAGGCCATTGATGTAAACCTATCACCGAAAGTGAGAAACTTGCCATTGAGGCATGCAAGCTTCAAAGTACTGAAAGGGTTGTTCCTAAGTCAACTTCTTAGATAATGAACTGATGTTGACAAGAAGTGACCCGTCGCAGGAGGGCCTTAATGAATCCCACATCAACGACACGAAACGAAGCAAATGATTTTGGAGGTGAAAACAAACTGACGATATGGGGGGTTCAGGATGGCAGTCATGAAGGAATGAAGCATGAATGTATTGCAGTGGGTGAGACTCAGGTGAATTGTCTGAATGACTTCTCTTGAACATATCGGCGAAACTGACTATGGATTGGTAGCATTAACCCCAGAGATGGATGGTGTGATGGACCAATGGTGGAGACCAGTGAACGGAACAACCCAACATGGCATGGATGCGGAAGGAAAGTGTCATGTTCAAGAGCGAATTGCTACCAATAAAGTTTCTTCTTGTTTTCTTCCCAATTTTCCCTAGTCATTGCTGACCAGTACCTCTTTATTTTTGTCAAGCTTAAGGAGGATAACATATGCTTGTTCTATAATCTGCCCTTCGAGTGAACCTATCGCTATATTTTAGCGAGCTAGCAACAATGAAACTCGTTCTCGTCATGTTGGATGAGTTCGTCGCTATTTAGTTTAACGAGTTTAACGACAAAGATAACTCGGTCTCTTTCAATTTTAGAGAGTCTGAAAGAAACAGAAAGAAGACTCCGAAGGTTCTTTTTCGTTGTATAATCCCTTAAGTGCGAAAAAGCATAAAATAATACAAAAGGGATGAATTTTCGATAGTTTTAACGAGCCGAACAAGACAAGTGCTCGATATTTTTGTGTAATAATCCCTCAAGTCCAAAAAGATTAAAATTTAGAGGAGGGATGGCACTTTTGATGCCTTTTAATGAGCCGGAGAGGCCAATCACTCGGCAATCTTTTCATATTTTATGAGTCAGGTGAAAAGAGCTTAAAGAAGACTCATTTTCGAGTAACTAGTGATGGTTTCAGGTAGCAGCTGATTCCAGGTAAGTTTTGGAATTTTCCAATCACAACAGTATTACAAGGATGGCTAGCAGAATCACTCTTTGCGGATGTTCCTCGAAGGGGTAAAAAATCATGTGGAGGTGAATGATCAGCTAAAAACAGAGTGGAGGTAATGGTGAGAACATGACCAAGGATCAAAAGTTGGCGATAAGGCATTCACATTGGTTATTTACCCGTTCATTTTTTAACGAGCTTAAACGTGGGGAGAAACACTTGCTCATGACTTATGTTTATTTTTTAACGAGCATGAACTATGCGCTAAAACTGCTCGTGGAGAGTTTATTTTTTAATGAGCTTGAACTCTGCGACAACATTGCTCGCCATGATGGTCATTGATTTTGATTTACTCTTAACATTTTGTTCTTTCAAAGATAGTACTACCTGTTCACCTCCTTCATCAAACCGATTTAGAAATGAAAACATATGCATGATAAATGAGTCAAAACACTAATATTTTACTTGAATTACGTGCATAGTAAATTAAAAGTGACTTTTTACCTCTCATTTTACCATTTCATTTGAATTTGGCTTGTTGAAGCTCTGGAGGTGCTTTTCCCCCCTGATTTTCACCAATGGATTTCAGGAGATTCTGTGGACGATTCTCGACGCCGTTCAGACCAGGTAGGAGCTAAACCTATGCTCTTTCATTACATGCCTTTCATTTTGGATTTTGAGCTCATTTCCCTGTTTTTCTGAGCCCCTAGGGTTTGAAGAACTCGCCCTAGGATCATCGCACCCTTCCTTAGTCGAAAGGTGCAATGCATACTGATGTTTCCACTGGCTAATCAGTATGCATTGTTCCTAGAACACTCGCTGGGGTGCGATGGGCGTAGGGAGGAAAATTTTTGCATGGTTTCCTCATGAAATTTCTTCCTGTTTTCACCAAATGAAGATCCTGATTGTTCCCTTGTTTGTTTTTCAGAGATTCATCAGAGGAAAATGGTTGTCACATGGCAAGAACGTGAGCATGAAGAAGAGGACGCTATTTCTTTACATGATCCGGGCACAGTAGCTGCATTACGGAACTATGGCTTGCTGAAGTTTTTCCGTATCTCGAGCACGAGGCAAAAAATTAGTTTGTTGCAATATTTCATCAATGCTTGGGATCCTATCAACCAGGTATTCTAGATTAGGGCAAATCGATCCCCTTGATAGTGGTGGACATCTATTTTCTGACCAGTTTGTCGAGGCATGATGCTCCTCTCTCTTTATCAGGTTCTGCCCGTGGGGGTGAATCTGTAAGGGAGTACATTCATCGGCATTATAGAGAGGGATCTGAGCCGACTGCGGATGGCAAGATCAACATCTGAGATGTCACTGATCGGCTCTTCCGGACCATCCTGTTTACTTTTGTTAGACTGGCTAGTAGTTCTTCTCTTCATATAGCCAACAAATCTTATATGCAGTATGCTTTGGAATGCCTTGAACCAAAGGTGTTCAATTGGTGTGATGCAGTACTTTCTGTGATGAAGGAACAGTTGACCAAGGTGAAGAGTGGCAGATCAAAAAACTTTGGTTATGGATCTATTTTGACTGCTTTCGCCTTGGAGCGAATCCCACTGATGCAACCACAGTATATATCACTTGGCCTACCTCCACCGACAGAACCATGGATGCAGAGATGGGTTGATCTCATGTCTCGGCATGCTGGCCAACCCCAGATTTCATTTTCTGAGACCTTCTTTGAGTGGTTTGACCGTCAAGAGATGGTCTACGCCAGATTCCCATATGCTAGTATGGACTTCCGAGGTGATCCGGATTTGGTGCTGCCGGTTGGAGAGTAGTGGGGTGTCATGGGTAATTTGCTTCTGACAATATCTCTGTTCATTGTTGTTTATAATGTTCTTATATTCTTATGATCAAGACTAATCAAAACTCATGTGTTCATGCAGATGTTGGCCCAGTTCGACCAGTAGCGCGCCATAGAGACCTAGCGGCCGCTCCAGCAGGAGAAGAGGTTGGGAGGGCTATCCTTCACAACCTTGATGTAGCCGAGACTCTTTCGGCACTATAGGACCAGGTTGAGGGTCTTACCCTTGGCATCCCAGACGTGAGGACTGATGAGATGCCTTTGCGGTTGTAGCGACATACCACTAGAGTGCCGAGTTGATGGACTAGGCTCTTACGCATGATTGCACAAGCGGTGACTTGTTATCACCAACACCATTAGGCTAGGGTGCCCCCTAGCATTTTTGAGTTTTGGGTCATTTGACCAATTTTGTCTTCATTACAGAACATTATGTACAGACTATAAATAGTTATGGAATATATTTTTGATTTTCGGAGCTTTATTTTGGTTCAATTACATGATCCTGTTGCATATATTGATGTGATGCTTCTTTTTATAAACGTTGCAAATGTCTATCTAACACATAATTTTCCAATAAGTCTGTTAATGTGTTTAAACTTCTAGAAATATTTTGATATTGGATGAAATCAAACTGTCTTTCCAAAATTTTGACCCTTAGGAGCATGCGATAGATAACTGGATTTCGTACAGCATAGATGTCGGCGAGTTGTAGAATGACGAGCTGTGAGTCTAGCCTGACAACAAGTCGACATATACCATGTGCAATGGCATCATAATGAGTTCTATTAATGCGTTGTACTCAGCGATATTGTTCGTAGACCGACCAATACATACTCCTCTGAAACTTACTAACTCGCTGCTGGGATTGAAAATGGCCCATGCCGCAGAAGATAGATTCTGCGAGCTATGACTTGCTCCGTCGGTATATCTAATGAATGATTCCAGTAGATTCGACATCTGCAACGAATGAAAAAAGTGGATTACTTAACCAAACTAAATGCTCTTGGCAAAAACAAAAATGTAACAAAAGCACATGGACTATTATGCGAGATCAAGCATAGTAGCGTTTGAGGTACAACCCGTTGCGAGGTTGCGCCAGTGGGATCCCATCATAGTCCATCAACTCGTAGGCTCCTTTTGCTAATACTCATTTAACAATATAGAGACCCATCCATAGCGATTTGAATTTCCCTACTCCCAATTTATCAGATTCCTGGTCATAAAGTGAGACCAGGTCACCCTCTGAGAGGACATGAGGTTTGACATTCTTGTCGAACTGTGCCTTGACTCGTTTCTTATGAGCCTCGTTAGCCGAAGTTGCATCATGTCTATAACAGTTTCCCCCTAAAGCATGAGGTCGTTAATATTTTTTGATGTCGGGTGAAATGCTTTACTATGAGGATCCAAAGTTTTTCTAAGCTGGGAGGCGACCTCTAATAAGATACAATACAATACATTATTTTGACAACATTTTTTCATGATCTAGCTGAGGCGGGCATTCCCATGCTCAGCTTTATAAATTCATTTTTCATGTACATAGGACAGATGATCGTCTGTGTGACAGACTGATGATATGGACACATCATCCTTTGATTTGGATGATCATCTGTTCGGAAATGATGTACAATGGATGTCTTTATATTCCTGAATATATCGCAACCCGAATGGATGAAACTAGATCCAGGGTCTTCAAAACTCGTTCAATCTTCACTCGGAGTACAAGTCGATCCATGTGAAAAAATGTTCTGGAATCGAACATGGAAAGACATCCCCTGATTACCAGCCAATGATGTAAGTTGTTAAGGGGCGCAAGAGGAATCACCAATAATGACAATGACCCTCAAGGTACTACAGTACAATTTACGTGGTGTGAAAAAGGGACTTGGCATCGAACACCATGCAAAATCTCTCGGTCGAAGGCCATTGATGTAAACCTGTCACCGGAAA
>APFE031446590.1:95587-165954 GCA_000404065.3 Pinus taeda | reverse complement strand
AAAGTAGTTTTTTAGTTAGGAATTGGTTGGGAACGGTTGAGGCCACGGGCACTAACAGGTGATCAGCAGGTAAAACCCACGATCTCCACCCGAAAATAAGGAGTTTTATATTTTTTTTAAGTGTTTTAATACATATACGTGGGTTGGGTATATATGAACCCGCGTATACACTCGTTTAACTCAGGGCAATGTCGCGTACAGGGAATAAAACATTGTTTTTTAGATTTTGGACCAGGTCTGGAAGGAGGGGTTGCCCTAGGCCATGAGTGCAGCATCACAAACCATAATAGTGAGATTTGGAGCTATAACATAAGTTTGATCGCTTGAAGGGAGATCCATCATCATGAGTAATCAAGAAAGCATGGGATCCATCAGACTGCTAATATTTGATGGGAGAAACTTTGTTTATTGGAAGATAAGAACCACAACCTATCTACAATCACTTGGAACACATGTCTTGAAAATAGTGGAAGGAGGATATACATTTCCATCATCAATTCCTACAGATACAACAGGTAAAAAGTAATATGAAACCAATGCCAGGGCTGTCAATACATCATTGGGAAGTCTGTCACAATCGAAGTTTGTCAAAGTTATGCAGCTCAAATCAGCTAAGAAATATGGGACAAAATTTTTCTAAGCTACGAAGGAGACTCTCAGGTAAAACATGCTAAACTGCAAACTCTCACAATTCAATATGAAACTCTTAAGATGCACAATGATGAAAGTATAGCTAGTTACTTCTTACATATAGATGAGATTGTTAATTGTATGAAGAATCTGGGTGAAGAGATAAAGGAAGTTACCTTAGTTGAGAATGTTTTAAGATCCTTGTCTACTAAATTTGAATCAAAAGTATTTTCCATAGAAGAAAAATAGGATCTACAGACTATCACTATGACACAACTGCATGGAATCTTAAATTCCTTTGAGATGAGAAAAGGAGGCCCATTAGATATGAGAGAAGCCACATTTAAAGCTTCAGCAAAAGGAAAGGAAGAACTCAATGAATGAGGACTTATTTCAGAAGAAGAAGATGAAGTAAACTTTGTCAAGAAGCTTCAACGGGGTTCCAGAAGATTTAGAGGTAAACTACCCTTCAAATGTTTTTCCTGTGGTAGATTCAGTCATTATGTTGCCAAATATCCTCATAAATATAAATATGATAAAGGGAAGGAATCTTCAAAATGGAATAGAAAACAAAGTGTAAGTAAAAAGAGTTACTATACTCATGAAGATAGTGATGGTTTATCAAATAGTGATGAAGATGAAAATAGTAATGACTATAGACTTCTAATGGCTTATGATGATGATAATTTTTGTGATGCTTTAGAAGAAGATGACCTTCACAAAGAAATATCTAAACTCAAAATCTATTTAGAAGAAAAGAATATGATTATAGATACCTTGACATACCAGCATGCTGAAAAAGAAAAACACAATGAAAAACTAGAATGTGAAATTGTGGGTCTAAGAAAGGATCTTGAGAAAACAAAATTTCTCAATCTTAGATTTTCTAAAGGATTAGAAACCTTAAATGAAATCATCAAAGTGAAGGTATTGGATATACTGAAGAAGCATCTCAATCACAGAATTTGTCAACCTCCACTAAAAGCTATCTTGATGCAGTAAAGAACAATGAACAATATGACAGTCATCAACAAAGGCATAAAGTAGATCACTAGGTAAATCAGGCTCAATTTGCTTCAATGATGAACATAAGCCACAACCAACCTCAGGTAAATCATACTCAATTTGCTTCAAAGATGAATATCAATAGCATCTACAATCACCAGGTAAATAGATTTGATAATCGCAAGAAATTCTTTAATGGTCAATGTTTCTCATTTCATAATTTTGGACACAAAGCTGCTCAATGTGTTGCTTACAAAACCATCATGACTAGAGAAGCAAGAAATCAAAGGAATGTGACAGGGATCAAGAAAAGTTCCTATAATAACTTTTCTCTTCTTGAAAATGAAATAGAATGCTCAATCTGTAACAACTTTGGCCATGAAGAATCTAAATGCAGGAGCAAATTTCCGCAAACATCTCAAAATGAGTAAAATCCATTAAATCCCAAGATATGGAGAAGGAAATAACCTCAAACAGAAATATGTGGTATAGCCTTATATGCAGAAGGACAAGAAAATCAGTGGTACATTGACAATGGATGCTCAAAACACATGACAGGTGACAAAGAAAAACTTCACTCATATAATGCCTTAGAAAAGGAGAAGAATGTCTCATTTGGAAACGAAACTCCTGATGCCATAAAAGGTAAAGGCTCTGTTTTCTTGAAAGAAAAGGTTAAAGCTAGGAATTTTATGTATGTAGACAGTCTAAATCATAACCTGTTGAGTGTCAGTCAAATGTGTGATCAAGGAAATGAAGTGGTGTTTCGATCAAACGAATGTGTTGTTCGTGAGCTTGATACAGGAGAAACTATGATCAAAGGTACAAGAACTCCAAACAACCTATACATACTCAAGGGAAGACAACAACAGTGCTATCTAAGCAACAAAAAAGATGAAAACTGGCTATGGCATAGAATATTGGGACATCTAAGCTTTTCTCAAATAAGAAAAGCATGCAGATTCCAGGTTGTTTGTGATCTTCCAGATATCAGCATTCCTAAAAATACAATATGAAAACCATGTCAATTCGAGAAGCAAACAAGATCTCACTTCATTGAAAAAGAAGGGTCATCTAGTAAGCCTCTTGAACTTGTTCATACTGATTTATGTGGACCATCAAGGAAAAAGTCACCTCGTCGAGAAGAATAATTTATTTTATTCATTGATGATTTTTCTAGAATGCGTTGGATAGGTCTTCTAAAGCATAAATATGAAGAATTTGAAAAGTTCAAACCTTCAAAGCTTTGGTTGAAAATGAATCAGATCGCAAAATCAAATGCCTCAGATCTGATCGAGGAGGGGAATTCACCTCGGATGAATTCTTTGACTTTTGTGAACAACATGGAATAAAAAGGCAGTTCTCCACCGCAAGGAATCCACAGCAAAATGGAGTGGTAGAAAGAATGAACAGAACTATTCAACAAATGGCTCGAGCTATGCTAGATGAATCTGGAACTCCTCCAACCTTCTAAGTTGAAGCTGCATTTACCACCATAACTATTCTCAACCAAGCAAATGTTCGGGTAAAAAACACTCAAACTCCACATGAACTTTGGTATGGTAAGACTCCTACTATAAAATACTTTAAAGCTTTTGGAAGCAAATGTTATATCAAAAGGACTGATGAAAAATTTGGTAAGTTTGAGCCCAGAGCAAATGAAGGTATTCTTCTTGGTTACTCTTCCCGAAGTAAAGGATATAAATGTTATAATAAATGACTTAGGGAAATTATTGAAAGTATTGATGTTGTAGTTGATGAAGCATGCAAAAATCCAAAATAGATAAAAATTGAATATTATGACAATGAAGAAGATGGGGATTATTTTCCCACATCAAAATAATAATGATTCGGAAGAGAACCAATTGAAGCACGCAGGAAGAAGAGATAAACGCTTAGAAAAAAAGAACTCGCCTTAGGTATGTTCTAGAAAAAATCATCCAGAAACTCAAAATTTTAGGGGGAAAAGAGGAGGTGTTACTACAAGAAGAAGGTTATTACAGAAACCTCACAGCTATGTAGCATTACATCCCTCACGAACCTCAAAATGTAAAATAAGCATGCAAAGAGGAATTGTTGGGTCAAGGCCATGAGGGAAGAACTTGAGCAAATTGAAAAGAATAATACTTGGGAATTAGTTCCTGAGGCCTTCATTGATAAAAAATATCATTAGGAACTAATGGATATTCAAAAACAAGCTGAATGAAAATGGAGGAAGTTATTAGAACAAGGCTAGACTTGTTTGTAAAGGGTATGCCTCAACAGAAGGTATAGATTTTGAAGAAACTTTTGCACCTGTTGCTAGACTTGAAGCCATAAGGATGTTTCTTGCTCTTTCTAGCTTTCAGAATTTCAAAGTATACCAAATGGATGTAAAATCTGCTTTCCTTAATGGAGATTTAGAAGAATAATTCTATATTGAACAACCATAAGGATTCATTCTTGGAAATGATGCAAAAATTGTATGCAGACTCAAAAAGGCTCTCTATGGTCTAAAACAGGCTCCAAAGGCCCGGTATTACCGCCTTGACAAATATCTACACCAACAGGGTTTTTCAAAAGGGCCAGCAGATAGCAATCTATATACAAAGATTGACACTTATAAATGGCTAATAATTGTTTTTTATGTTGATGATATCATTTTTGGTAGCAATGAAGAATCCATGAGTCAGAATTTTGCTTTAGTAATGCAGCAAGAATTTGAAATTTCCTTGCTTGGTGAACTTACCTATCTTCTTGGTCTACAAATTCAACAAAATAAAGATGGTATTTTTCTTTCACAAACCAAATATCTCAAACAGATCTTGAAAAAGTACGGCATGGAAGATTCTAAACCTGTATGTACCCTAATGGTAACAGGATGTAGTCTCAGCTCAAATGATGAATCAGCAACAGTACATCAACCAACTTACAGATCCATGATTGGCAGTCTGCTTTATCTAACAGGTACCCGACTTGACATCATGCATGCAGTAGGAATAGTTGGAAGATTCCAAGAAAATCCAAAGGAATCACACCTTCAGGCGGTCAAAAGGATTTTTCAAATATCTTCAAGGAAGACAAAACTTTGGTTTATGGTATCCTAGAGAACTCTTCATGCATATACAGATGCATATTGGGCGGGAAGCGTTGATGATAGAAAAAGCACTAGTGGTGGTGCATTCTATATGGGTACCAGGTTAGTGTCTTAGTTTAGCAAGAAACAAAATTCCATTGCATTATCTACAGCTGAAGTAGAATATGTGGTTGCTGCATTTTGTTGCACACAACTAATTTGGACGATGCAAACATTGCAAGACATTCAGATCACATGCACTCCACCCATCTCCATTCTATGTGATAATACAAGTGCCATCAGTATTTCAAAGAATCCAATCATGCACTCCAAGACCAAGCACATACACATCAAATACCATTTTCTACGTGAACAAGTGATTGAACAAAAGGTCAAATTGGAATATGTTCCCTCCAAAGAATAGGTTGTTGATATATTCACCAAACCACTGTCTAGAGAGACATTTGAATATCTCAGACAAAATCTAGGAGTAGTTGCTGCATCATTTTGTTGTTAAATCAAACTTTTCAGGGAAAGGTGATTATACGCGTGTTTCCTAAAGTGAAGTCGTGTACACACATGGGTCTATGTGATTCAAGGAGTGTATATGTTTTTCAGGCAAGAAAAATAGTGGGGCAGGCTCTGATATTGGTGCTCTGACTGATATTGATGATATGCTCTATTCATTAATTTTATCTGACTAACAAAGATGCCTTGATCTGTGACCTGTTAACAATGCACAAGTAGCATCGATTCAGGGGGAGCATTAGCCTTCACGTACATTCAGCATTGTTGGCATTATGGTTGTTGAGTCTAGCTATGGCTTCAAATATTTATACCATCGGATGATCAATTCATGTAAAATTCTAGGATGTGATATGTCTTCTCATACATTTGAATGGGTCCTCTTGGACAAATGATGTAATTTATATCCCCACTTTACATGGGATGGATGATGTAATGTTTCTTGTTTTTGTCATGTATAAACAATTGGTATATCCCCACTTGGTTGGGTGGATGAGTCAAATTTGGTATATCCCCACGTGGTTGGGAAATGGATGTATGTATGATTCATTGGTGATAGGAAGGTCATTGGTGATGTATGTATAGAGTCATGTTATTCTTTTAGAAAATATTTTTGCAGACTTTGCTTGTGCTCAGGGGGAGCATGGACTCAATCATGGGAGCTCAATCAGTACACTTCAGCATATCAGAGAATTCAACACGTACTCAGGGGGAGCATGACCAACATAATGTATGTCAAAGGGGGAGAGTGACTTGGTGTTGTTGTTGCCATCAATTCCAAAGGAGAAGATTGTTGGCATTATGATACACGTGTTGTCCTTGATGGCAACTACTCAGATGAAAGATCACAGTACAACAGGTTAACAGCAAAGAATTACAGATCAGACTACACAGAATGAAGAAAGAGAGGTATACACAGGTTCACCTTGACCAAGCTGTGTATACATGAAAGTTCACTAACCACAAGTAGCGTATACATACACCCGCACTTTCACAGAAGGAAAAGCGCTTATACCTTGGAAAACTAAGTTTTTGGTTCAGGGTATTTGGTCCATGGTATTTTGATCCATGGTATTAGTCCAAGGAATTTGGTCCAAGGTATTGACCCTAGGTATTTAGTCCAAGGTATTGGTCCTAAGTAGTTTTGGTCCATGGTATTGAGAAAGGCCTAAAAAATATAAAAGGAGGAAAAGATCATTAGGCCAGGTGTGAAAGTATTGAAAATTTGATGAAGTGTGAGATCTAGTATGCAAGTTATTGGCTTATGGTGTTGTGCTTGATCTGAACCAAGGATGAACCTTGGCGGTTGATGAAGGATAAGATCTAATGATGGATCAGGATCTTAAGGGTTGAAATGAATTATCATTGTGTGGTTTGATCATGTATAGTCTAGATCTGAATACTAACACATGTGTTATTCTGTAAATATTATGATCTGGGTATATCTAAAGTCTGGAATAGTTGCAGAATTATGAATTGATATTTGCATATCTATATGTTGGTTGGCTTTGATAAAAGCACATATACACGCAGGTTCAACACATGGAAGTAGTGTATACCTTATAAAATATATTTCAGTTGTTTTTGTTTGTTGTTGCAGAGTTCTGGGTTCTGGTTTGGGTCCTGGTTACTGTACTCTGGTGACAGTATTCTGAATGATCTGATTGATTGTGTTTTAATGATGGGTTGTCAAAGTGATTGATTGATTCGGTTGTGGTTGATTCAGAAAGTGATGATTGAGTCTCAGTGATTGGTTGATGCAGATGTATTTGATGATTAAATTGCAGTTATGATGTAGTTGATGGATCCAGTCTGAAAATTTATGAAACGTGGTCCTTGGAGGAAGAAAGAAGGTCGTAGCCTTCTATAGGTCGTCGCCTACATACTAGTAAACATATCGGCTAGTACAAGAGTTAGGGGGTTGTAGCTCCCTTCCAATAGAAGCTGGAGAACAAGAGGAGGTTGTAACCTTCTGTAGGTAGAAGCCTGCGTACTGGTATAAGTTTGCACCAGTACAAGAATGTAAACATATTTTCTTATTATTAAAAGAAGACAGAGACGAAAATAGCAAGTGGTTTTCACCCACATTGGGTTTCCACCTTATATCTTGGTGTTCATGTGTGTTTCTTATGTGTGATGCTTTATTTTGCTTTTATTGCACTATCTAATAAATATCTGATATACTGGTTAAAGTTCAATGCATGATAAATTCAGTAAATCAAAATTTCTCTGCATATACGCTGGTTGCTTTAAGTACAGTCGCGTATACACGCAAGTTCACTTAGTTGAAGTAGCGTATACAAATCTGTTTGGAAAATTAAATTATTGATCTGATAATATTGATTCACCCCCCCTCTCAGTATTATTTCCAACAAGGAGTAGCAGAAAGGTATGTTTGGGTGCAAAATATGTTTGGTATGAATGATATGTTGTAAGGTATGCTTATTATGCTATGTTGAGCTTGTGAACTTGAGGTATTATGGTTGCTTGTTGTTATGCTTGCAATGTTGCTTGTCATAGAATTATTGACTAATTTGTTATGGACATGTTGTAGTGAAGGCAAAGCCATGAAGGAGCTATGATTAGTATGTTGTAATGTTGCTTGTTAGTGAGTTGCTTACATGGATTGTTATGTTGTTTGTTATTAAGCAAGAAGTGTGGTCACCATATGTGTGTGAGAAGGTGATGTTGAGAACAGGGTAAAGGAGAAACAAATTATGATGGCATAATTAATGTATGCACAAATGAACAGGCATTGTTATGCATTGGAGGTGAACAACTTGCTTTCATATGTTGTTATTGCATGTTGATGATGTTTCATATATTGTTATGGAGAAGGAGAATCAAGGTATGTTAGAAATGTTTGAATTAATGGCCTAGTTGTTATGGTTGCAAAGCAGCTTGGTGTGCTTGGTATGTTTGTTGTGTTTGGGTGCAAGGTATGCCATATATGCTAGAACAAAGGAGCATAAAAGTATCACGACATAGTTGGTGTATGCATAGTTGTGCGAAGAGGTGCATTGAGATATGTTTGGATTGATGCACTAGTTATGGAAATGTGGTTGCATATAATGAGTTGGTTTCTTATCAAAGATTGTTATGTTGTAGAGATTGTTGTGATGTGAGGCACATACATGATGCAAGGCAAAGAAAAAGGAAAAGGCATGAAGAATGTTGTTATGCTTGTTATGTTGTGATGTTATAGGTGTGGATGTATTGTTAATGTATGTTGCAAAGACTATGGCTTTTATGGTTTATGATTTAATCATTACATGTGGTTGAACATAATATTTGGTGAAGCATTTATTTTATTTTAATATTCAAAATCTCAAAAGGTATGAAATGAATGAGTGGAATGCAAATAGACAAGTCTCTTCATTTCATTTTCATGTTTGGAATACCAACAACCATCAAAGTTTGTTTATAAAAATGTGTGAGGTTGCAAGGCTAGTTAGTTAGAGAGTCAGATATTGTGAGTGAGGTGATTGAGTTATTATTCATTAGTTACTTGGCACAAACAGAGAAGATGTGAAGCATATTTGAGGAGAAGAAGAAGCAAAGACATAGATGGAGGTATGCAAATTTATAGACCAGGTACACCAACATATTGTTTCTTGTATGTATCAGGGATTGTAGTCTCCTTTCAAGTTTCAGCTTGATAAAGAACAAGTTGGAGC
Source organism: Pinus taeda (assembly GCA_000404065.3). Lineage (NCBI taxonomy): Eukaryota > Viridiplantae > Streptophyta > Pinopsida > Pinales > Pinaceae > Pinus > Pinus taeda. Next base: position 157,062 of record APFE031446590.1, on the reverse strand, counting down.
TTGTTAAGGTAGGAGCCTCCTATGGGTTGTAGCTTGACGAAAATTGATGGGATTTGGAGTTTCCTTGCAAGTTGAAGCTTACTAAATTGAGGTAGCAACATCTTGTAGGTTAGATCCTATGAAAAATTAGATGTAATAAGGGAGTAGGAGCTTGCCTTTGCATCACAACAATAACAAATCATGGTTTTCTCCCTTTATGGGTTTCCACTTATATCTGGTGTCCATGTGTGTTGATGTGATGTTTTGGTTTACATATTAATTTTGTTGTTCATAATTTGTTGAGATGCTCATTTAATAGTTCAGTTAACCATTGTAAAGAAAAGTAACTTATGTCCATGAATGTACTAAACTGATTCATCCCCCCCTCTTAGTTTAGTTTAGTTTCCAACAATTCCCTCATCTCTTTCTGTAGTGCAGGTCGATGGTTCAACTGTCTAGAGTTTAGGGCAATTTTTTTAGATGTTCCTTTGCACATTTCAAACAGGAAACTGGCTTTCTTTTCCCTCCAACTTTATAATGTTCCTTTCCAACCTTGTCACCATGGCATTCCTCTATATATTTATAGGTTTATGCATGTTGCAATAGCTCTTTAATGTATGTCAGGTGTTGTAGCAACAATGTGTTTAGCCTCACCCATTCTTTTTGCTTTCTAATGAGCCTTTTATTCTCTACCTTATAACTCTTAAATTTAGCTTTCAATCTCTTGAAGGGTTATGTCCCATTATGGAAACTTTCCCCTTCTTTCTCTTGATTGAATTAGTCCATGTTTATGTTGTACCATATTATTGTCCATCCTTTTATTTCTTGCTACAATTGGGTCTTCCTATGTGTTGTCACACATACATAGTTGTTAGTTATATCAAGCATAAACAAATTAACTTATTACCTTGTCACTACAATACTATGCATGTTGGCTTGAAGCATGTTGTATGTTGTTGTTTCACATATGTAAAACACGTGTCAACCACATATTCCAAAAATTAAAAGGTGCATATCAACATGTTTATAACTATACCATCACTAGGTTTGAAATCAACAAGACTAGCAATCATGACATCTACAAGTTTAAAATTCAATTAGAAAACAAACTAACATATTTGATTACATCATTGCTATCATTTCACTATTTTTATATTGATACATGCATCTAACACACAATCACCCTTTAAATTCCACTTTATGTAATAGAACCCCATTTTTTTATCTCCAAAGGTCCAATGTAGGACCTTCATTTTTTGTTTCTCTTGCTCTTGAACCCATTCTGTCCAAGCATTGAACCTTGACACTCTAATACCACTCTATAATCCTCCCTCGTGTTGATAAAATAGAAGTTTTTATGCTTCTCTCAACCAACCCCTCGAATATCACTAGGGTGAGTGCAATAGTGGGACAAGTCTGTGTTAGGTTTTAAGCCCTATGATGTGATAGGTTCAATGAGAATTTACAAGATTTTATGATCTTTAATAATTGTTTAAAGGATGCATAAGTGGAAAATAAAGATAAAATACAATATTTACAAAATGGTGTACGAAGTTTTATAAAAATGAAAAAATGTACATAAACATATTAAAATATGCTTATATAAATCATAAACTAGACATGGACAACAACAAACTAATCTACCTTTCAGGAATTTTTAGGCTTCAAAATCTATAGAGCCTCAGTTGTGTTAAACTTGTAAATTAAAGAAAATAAATTGTCAATAAAAATGTAGAAATATGTGAGAATTAATATACAATGAAGAAAAAAAGGATGATTTTATTAAATAAAAGTTATGTGTGCACAACAAAATCAAAAGAACCATTGGCTAAATCAAAATCAAACAATTGTAATGTAAAATTCATATGCAGAAGTCCGTGAAAGACAAGCAAAATGACAAAACAGTCTTCAAAACACCTTCAGATACCCTAATATAATCATAGACAATCAGTTTCTCTATAAAATTAATGGATGTTAACACTATTTAAGTCAAACCAGACCTTCAAACAACCAGTAAAAATGACAGAAAAATCAAGTTACCTAAATTGTTGAATCCAAATATGAGTGGAGTTTCTCGTCAATCAATATCTTACTTTTGAATAAGATTTCTTGCCACCTTTTGGTTTAGATCCTAATAACTCACATAACATTGAAATCAGAGGGAATGAATGGCAACTAGAATTTAGTATACCTCTCATAGCAGTCTTCTCTCCCTTGCCTTCATTGCCCTTTCCCTCTTTTATACTCCATCAAAATGGTTAGGCAATTGAACCACTTGAGTAATTTATTACAACATGTTCTCTCATCTAATTTCGATTAGAGGTTGAGGGTGGGATTCTAAAGGTGAGATTAAAAAAGTAAAGTTTATAAATTATCCGTTTGAGTTTTCTAGTAGGTGGGACCCCCCTTTGTTCCATAATATGTCATTATATGACTTTAAAATCATAATAATATGATCATTATAAATTATGTGCACCACATAATAATACATAAAATAACCATGTTGTTATGTAATGTGCATAAGCAAATATAACTTCCCCGCATTCATAAAAAACATCATTGAATGTGCAAATGTGTGCTGGAATAGACATCATCAAACAACAATGTATAACCTCCTTGTGCCTCCCAAAAGACCCCTAGTCTATCCATCATGATCATGACCCACGTATAAAAATATATACTCCCCAATATATGAGCATTCTCAAAATAACATAGTATATGCATCATGGAAAACCCTGCAAAGAAGCCATCATAGAAGTAAGTGTTGTATAAATATCCACATACATACACAAAAAATTTATATGTCCATATAAGCCAATGTAAGTAAATCAAACAATATTGAAAGACAAACAACATCCATCTGTGCATCAAAATCATACTAAAAGAATCCATGATCTATCATTTCAACTTGTGGGGAGGAGAACCTTAAACTTGTTTCTCTTCCTAGCAAGGATAGGGTGTCACTGAGAGAGAGGAACCATGAGAGGAATCAGATATAGTAACCTGGGATTTTTTTCTTTTATTGTTTACAAAAGGGAAATGGATGGTTGCACACTAGGAGGATTGAGCAATTGGATGGACAAGTACAGTATTCTACTTAGAAACTTGGACAACAAATGGGGGAGGTTAATCGACAGGTATAGAAAGTTGAGGTGCATCCTGTGGAGAATGTACAACATGTGAAGCAGTTGATTGTATGTAATGAAATACCTTTGCTTTAGGATGAGAAAGGGGCAATGAAACAATAGGCAAACCCTGAATATAACGCAAAGGTTGTGCTAGAATAACATTTTTCCAAACATCATTATTAGGAATAACAAGAGGGGCAGACATGTGGGGTGACACAGGGATACCAATGATTAGTTTATGATGAACAGGAGGCTATTGAGGCTAAGCGATGAGCTAAGCAATAGGTTGCTATATGAGGTTCAGTATGTCGGTTTGGAGTAACTGCCTTAGTTCCTCCAAACCCCCATCCAGATAAAATTACACCTTGGATGTCCTTTCTATTCTTATCCCCAGATTTTTGTTTTTGTTTTCTATTCCTCTTCCTCTGTTTCTGTTAAATAAACTCATACTGTAACATAAATATTAAAGTTACTCGCAGGTCTTAATAAAATAAGGCATTCCAACAATAACAAACTTATCGTTGCTTGAGTCTTTGAAATAACAAAAAATTAGGAAAACAATTTCAGGGAAGGGGTGGTTGCTTGATACATCAACAAAGTTCATCAGTAATCATAGATTTTCACCAGAAAAGTGGGAACAACTTAGGGTTTTTCTGTAAATTTCAAAGATATGAATACATATAGTAGTATAAAATTCAAAGGAATCCAACCCCTTTTATATTTCATAGATAGTTGTTTATTTTGTAGCAATGAAACCCTTCGTATGTTTTGAATGCAAGGGTTTCATATAATTTATTCAGAAGCAGATTTGGGGACTGCGTATTTGGGTGAATGCATTAAAGCATGCAAAACTTGAGTGTTGAATGGGTATAAAACAATGATAATATTAGTAAACATAATGACACATGCACAAGCCAATTTGCCAGGTTTTCTCTAGATAAAAGAAATTTGTTTTACATTACTAATAAGGAATTTACCAAATGAGCCCACAGGGCTTTGGATTGATGGTGAATGGGTGCATTGTTAAGGCACTCCTTGTGATAGGTCATTTGGTTCAAACCTTCAAAAAAAAAAAAAAAAAAAGGCAATTACCAAATGAGAAACATTTAAATGAAAAAGTTATGAATTTATGTGCCTTGTAAGAGAAACAAATGGATTGCTCTTAAATTCCATTCCTCCTTTTTGATGATAGATAAAAATTTGTGACACAACAAAATTCAATAATAAGTAGACATGTTCAAATATATTCTGGTGAATTGGAATCAGGAAGAGAATAGGTTTTGCCCCTGGTCATACAAAAGAGTAAAATTCTTACGCACTGGAAATATTAATGGTTTTGTGCCTGAAACCCCAGGGTTTTGAGGGCTCCCATTGACAAATGGGATCTATTTAAAACTATAACTAATTTTCCATGGTTTTATATAAAACCTTGATTAATACGTAATCAATATAATAAATTTTTAACCAACAATTAAAACCTTTCTTAATGAAACACAGTGAATATGTTCTGCACATTTTTGGATTTTGTTCCGAAAGGTTTTTATAATAGAGCAAGAGCGCATCCGATAAGATATGGCACAACACCTATGTGAAATGTGCAAACACAACATATTTTTTTCAAGAACAAAGTCCATAAAGAGACCAGGCTTTTATAACCTTACTGGAAAGCTAAAATCAGAGTGAATTTGTGTTTAAATAGGAAAACTCCAAGTGCTTTTGTGTCTTAGGCTTTGGCCTCAAAGAATCACACTGAGTACGCAAGAAAAGTTAAATAGAAATACCATGGTGTAGATTAAACTATTGTGAAACCTCATAAGTTTCCATTTTTCATTGCATGCAAATGAATCTTGTGTTATTTACATGCATGTAGTGAGAGAGGTTATGTATAAACTAGGAAAATGAATCGAATAGGTTCATGAGTGCTCTAAAATAAGAAGGAAGAATGATCACATAGAAATTTTGTGATATACTCAAGCAACTAATAAATAAACACAAGGGAGAGCCAATGTAGGGAACAAAATACTCAAAGTAAACATGAATTCATCCATTACTGGAGTGACCAACTCGTTTTTGACATACTTGTCAAGTTAGTGCACCAAGAAAATAGTTATAGTGCAAACCTAGTTTTTGTTCTCCGTGGCTTCCAGCAGAGCTCCAAAAAAAATTCAAAGGTATAACCAAAAAGCATAAGCAAAATACACTGAATATTCCCCTGAAAACTCATAGGAAACTGAATGTTGGTGTGCAATGACCAAGATTAGTGACATGATGGGGAGTAAATGTAAGAATAAATGTCATTATAAGGGTTATTGAGTAAGGGTGGTGAGTCATCAAAAGATTTAGAACAAACATGACCATTAAACTGCGATTTCAAGATTTGCTTTTAACATTCATGAATGGAGTGACACTGCATTGGCAAGATTGCAATAAACAAGAGGAATGAATTAGCGTAGCTATTGATTGGCATTCAAACAAACGATATGTTGCGTCGTCGAAAGGAATAAACTATATATGCTATTAAATGGAGGACTCAAGTGGCAAGATTAGTATTGAAAATGAATAGCACATTCAATAACAGAGTGTTACCTCTATGTTTCCAGTTAGTAAATGTGAGGTAGGGGCGATCAACGCATTCAATGACACATATAACAATTAATTTCCATGTTGGCGGAGTTAATCTTATGTTACAACCAATTTCAGATTACGCGTCAATGCGCAGTGTTATTACTATATCATATATAATCTCTAAGCGTGTAGACAATCATGTAGATCCGCAAGCTCATGCAATGTACTAAAGCACACAACAAGAATCTACTGCAACATTCAACCAGAGGAAGCCAATATATTGATGAAAACAATATGAATAAGAAGAAGACAAATCAATGACACATAACAGAAGATGTATCTGGGGAAAGCCACTTCTCAAAACCCCACTATTTGTATTGCATATATCAAAAATATGAGTGAAGATACAAAGCTTGTTCTCACTAGAACAATTCCGCACAAGTATGCTCATCTCTCTCATCTCACAAGCTAGCTCAAGCCAAATCCTTAGCATATTCAGCAACTCTCCAAGCCCCTAATCTCTTGCGTAATTCCTAGGATGAATAGCCCGTATTTTAAGGGAAATCATGCTTCCAAAATGGCGCAATCCAAACATAGGATCAATCTCTGGTCCATGCATGATATTTACACTTCAGTAAATAATACCAATGATAGTACATTTTCCCTGCACTCTAGTCTCAACTGGGTCTTTCTATGAACTGGCGTGCATGAGTTTCTCATGACGGAATCTTCAGTTAACTAGAGTAGCACTAGTGGATGTACTTAGTGCACCAACTGACTGTTAGTCCTCTATTAGTTCCAAAAATAATTTAGAACTAATTTAACTTAACTTAACTCAGTAAACTGAGTGATCTAATTTCCAACTCAATTTAAACTCATCCTGGACCCCTAAAATTTAGGGAGAACATATACATAACTCCAGAGAGATTTCCAACTCGAAATTCCTAAGCTATTTAAGCTAATTAAACTTAATTAACTATTTACATGTTTATATGAGAATAGAATTCGATTTTAATTTATAGTTTAAATTCAAGGACAAAATTAAATTGGAATTTCTTGTTACCATTTCTCAACAAAGCACATGATCTTCATTTAATATCTACAACTTTGGTCGAAAACTATGAATGCGACCTTGATTACATTTACACATATACCTTGCCACATACAATACCATATCATGTAATACAAATTTACCAATCATGGTGAAGAAAATAACCTTAGTACGTTACCATTCTTTTGATATTATTTATGCCACATAAATTATTTCATATGCACCATTAGAACATTATCACATGTTCTAAAACATAAGGGAAGCGGCCCACAACTTTATAATAAGATGTCATTCATTCAATTCAAAATGTACCTTGTATTGTTCTTAGAGTGCCAACCTTATTCAATAACACAACCACAAGCCCGATCATGTAACATGATACAACATATTAACATGTAATATATATATATTATATTTATATATATTTTATATATATAAGATTTGCTACCAAATGAAATAAAAGGTTTATAATAGTGCAAATACCCAGACTATTGTGACATATTTCCAACCATGCAAATGTATGTGATATGCCCTTTGTGTGTGTGTGTGTGTGTGCATTTGTTTGCAAGCTTGGCATCATGTGCTCAAATTTCCCTTTGTCTCCATCTATTATATTCACGACAAAAAAATTTGTCTTCATCCAAGTATGATTGCAAACTGAACATTATTGTATAAGACAACAAGTTTTCTTAAGGTAGGGTCCCACCTAGTAATTTATTTTGTTGTGTATATTTCTTTTAACTTTTCTTATTAAGGTAATTGGAAGATACTCGCTATGGTTAGCGGAACCTTTTAAACATTAACGTGCATCAACACTTCCCACCTTCTTGTACCTTCTTAGGCTGATGGGAGGTATTACTTTTAATTAACAAAACCTCCAACGTCCCATCATGGAAATGGGGTTACAAAATTTCCTTCCTTCCCAAAGTTAGCAAAATTAACTTTGAATAACACCACATATTTAGCTTGTTGAGAGCTTTTCGGAGATATAGACCTAATCCAGGTGGATATTGGTGGCCACCTGCCTATTCCACTTGGACCCCCACCATTGTTTCTTTCAATTTCCTTAATTGTAGCACAATTTACTTTTTTGGCAATTTTTTGGGTCTTGAACTTCTGGAGTCGTTTTGAGGCCCTAAATGACTTTTTTTTGGAAAACGAGCAAACTACTATTTGCAATAAGGAATTGCAGTCGAAAGTTGTAATCTTCAAACAAATATTTCTAACGAGGTATCATACACGTCAAATAAAGATTGTATGCCAAAGTTACGACCTCGAGAAGTTGATATACCAATTTACCCTAACTAGGCCCACATACTTTTGGCACTTCATCTCTTAGGATTAGGTTTTTGGATGTTTAGTGTTTACCATTATTCTCAATAATAAATAAGCCTTCAAGCCTCATTGTAACACAATTCAAAAGGCATGTAGCCTCCACATCTCTTCTCAGAGATAAACTACCATCGCTTGAGCTAGTTTATTTCCATTATGCATGTAAATAATTTTCAGTACTTTGTTATTAATAAATTAAAATTTTGTTTTCTTTATATCTTTGTGTTTCTATTTATATATGTGTTTCATTTTATTGCTTCATAAATCTGGATTAGTGGTATTGAAGCAGTGTGCTCTTTCTCTGTTTTTTTATGCATGTTCCCAATGAGGTCGGGGTGTAAGGAGTTGGGACTTGCACTGGTTGAGCCTTTGCAAGGCCATCCCCGCTGACACTGATGACCTTCCATGGCGAAAGAAAATAAATATGAGGGAGAAGGAGATCCTATCAAATTGTTGCTCGAAGAAGCCCTCGGGTGGCAAAGGAATGAAATGATGGACAACTTTGCCCAGATCCTTCAGCGGATGCCCACTAGCGACGCATCTTCATCCAACAGTCACTTTGGACGCCCCACTCCTTCAAGGTACAAGTGAACTTCGATATCCCTATATTCAAAGGTCAAATAGATGCAAATGGTGTAGATAAATGGTTGAATCTATTGCAAATTTATTTTTCAGTCCATAGTTTCTTCAATAGGGAGATTGCTTTTATACTACTTAAGGTTGCCCCCCATGTCAAGGACTGGTGGGAAATTTACTGTGAGAAAATGGTTGAGGAACCCTCTCTGTTTACAGTCACCCACTCTTGGAACTCCTTCCCGGACATTGTCAAGGAATAATATTACCTCGTCGGGGGCTATGAGGACCTGTACATACATTGGACCATACTACGCCAGTAAAGCGACCAAGATGTGCATGAGTTCACAAATATTTTTCATACTCTACGCACAAAGTTGGGTATAAAAGACTCTGAGTGACATTTGGATCTCAAGTACCATGGTTGTCTACACAAATACATTCAGGAAGAAGTGGAGTTCCTGGACATCTCCTCTCTAGGTGTAGCATATTGATATGCTACCAAGATTAAACCAAAATTTAGACATAAGAAACACAACTTTGGATCTGCGAATCCGAATCAGGGCAAGAGTGCCCCCAAACCGCAAAAAAAGGGAAAGATCCAAGGTGGAGTGACCTAAGACAACCCATCAAAACCACAAGCAAAGAACGACACCACAAAGACAAAGGACACACAAAAAGTGCTTTGAGTTCCACAAGAACCCCACTCACAACACAATTGAGTGTCGTGCCAAGCAGTCATTTGATCCAAGTGGATGTTGGTGGCCACACACCTATTCCACTGGGACCCCTACCATTGTCTCCTTCAGTTTGTCTGTTTCCTTAATTGTAGCACAATTTACTATTTTTGGCAGTTTTTCGGGTCCTGAACATTTGGAGCCTTTTTGAGTCCCTAAACGACGTTTTTTGGGAAAACTAGGGCCAACAAGGCTTTTTTATTACTTTTGACCACTCGAAAGTTGTATTCCTCAAATATATATTTCTAACAAGGTATTGTACACATCAAACAGAGATTGTATTGCAAAGTTACAACTCCGGGAAGTTGATGTACCAATTTACCCAAATGGGGCCCATAGTTTGGCGATTCATCTCCTAGGGTTAGGTTTTTAGATGTTTATGGTTTTCCATTGTTTCTCAATAATAAATAGTCCTTTGAGCCTCATTGTAACTCAATTCAGAAGCATGTAGCCACCACATCTCTTCATAAAGATCAGCTACCATCGCCTAAGCTAGTATTATTTCCTTTCTGTTTGTAAGCATATTTCAATGTTTGATATTAATGAAATGAAGTATTATTTATGTTGCATCTTTGTGTTGATGGTTATATCTGTAATTTGTTGTGTTTCTGTTTAAATTCGGATCAGTGGTATCAGAGCGGTTTGCTCGTTCTGTGTTTTTCTTTGCATGTCCCCAATGAGGTCGAGATATAAGGAGTTAGGGCTTGAACTGGTCGAACCTTTGCAAGAACAACCTTGCAAATCTTGACGGCCTCCCATGGCAGAAGAAAAGAAAGACGAGGGGGCAGGAGATCCTATCAAAATCTTGCTCAAAGAATCCCTCGAGTGACAAAGGAACACGATGATGGACAACTTTGCCCAAATCCTTCAGCCGGCTAACAAGGGGCGACGCATCTACTTCCAATAGCTACTTTAGAAGCGCCACACCCTTTAAGGTACAAGTTAACTTTAAAATTCCCATATTTAAGGGTCAGATAGATGTGGACGCCGTAGATAAATGGTTAAATCTGCTAGAAGGATATTTTTTGTTCATGATTTTTCCAACTGGGAAAATATTACTTTTACTCTTCTCAAAGACACTCCCCATGTCAAGGACTGGTGGGAAACATACTACGAGCAGAAGGATGAAAGTACACCCTCACTATTTTCGACCACACCCACTTGGGATTTGTTCTAGGACACCATCAAGGATCAGTACTACCCTATCAGGAGCTATGAGGATAAATACATAAAGTGGACCACACTGCGACAAGGAAGGGACCAAGACGTGTCAGAGTTTACCAATGTTTTCCATACCCTTCACACAAAGTTGGGTATCAAGGATTTTGAGAAACATTTGGTACTCAAGTACCATGGCTGCCTACACATGTTCATCCAAGATGAGATGAAATTCCTGGACATCTCCTCGCTTGGCACGGTGTACTAATACACTGTCAATATTGAGCAAAAGCTTAAAAAGAAAAAGCGAGACTTTGTATCTGTGAATTCGAAGCAAGGCAAAGGCACCCCCAAATTGCAGAGCAAAGGGAAAAGCCAAGGTGAGGTGACCCAGGATAACCCTTCAAAGTCGCAAGAAAATAAAAACACCACAAAGACAAAGAAGGGCACGAGAAAGTAGTGTGAGTTCCATAAGAGCTCCACTCACAACACAAGTGAGTGTTGTGCCAAGCAGTCACTAATGGCCAAGCTAAAGGCTTCTAATTCTGACGCATGTTTCGACTCTTAGTCATAACATGACTAGGGGAATGACAAAGGGAAGAAAATCATTGATGTGGAGCCCAGTGCCACTATGGCCACCACCAAGATCCAGAAGATTGAGCTTGAATATCCAGAAGACGAGGAGTGCCTATTCCACTCACAGATGTGGGGGGAGTGTTCTCTGTTGCAGTTCATTGTCAACAGTGGGAGTTAAAAGAACCTCATATTAGTATAGGTCGTGAAGCAGCTAGGCCAACCAACTATAGTGCATCCGCAGTCGTACACCATTGAGTGGCTTCACCAAGGACGAGATCTTTGTGTTAGCCAGCAGTGTCGCCTTCCCTACAACATCAAGCCCTTCACGGATGAGGTACTGTGTGATATTGCTCCTCTTGAAGTTTGTGATGTATTATTAGGACAACCATATTTATGGAAGTGGCATGCTATATATGGGTCTAGACCTCGCTTTGTTATTATTTCTTTGGGTACTAAGTTATACAAGATACCAGGGTTAGCCCCACCTCCCTCCATCTCTTTGATCTCTGCTAAGAAATGCAGTAAGGTCATCTCCCAGACTAGGAAATTTATTTTCCTTCTGATTCGCTCTCAAAGTACGGGGGAGGTCATAGCCATGTCCATGGCCCCTGGGAAGGGTTTCTCCAAGCAGCAGAAGTAGGTGGATGCGGTCATGGAAAAATACATGGATATCTTTTCCTCACCCACAAGGGTACCCTTGCATTGTTAGGTCAAGCATTCAATCAATTTGACTCCTGGAGCACCTTTGCCCAACGAGTCGATATATCATCGCTTCATGCTGGAAAATGAAGAGGGCAAGCGGAAAATCCAGGAGTTGCTACAAAAAGGGCACATCCGACCAAGTTCCTCGCCTTGTGGGAGTCTGATTGTATTGGTACAAAAGAAGGATGGAACCTAGAGGCTCTACATTGATTATTGGGTATTTAAAAAAATCATTGTTAGGAACAGGTATCCAATCCCCCAGATTAATGACCTGTTGGACCAACTCAAGGGGGCTAAGTATTTCAGCAAGATCGATCTGAAGTTTGGTTATCACCAGGTTCCAATAGAGCCCACAGATGTATGGAAGACTGCCTTTAAATCCAACGAAGCCCTTTTTGAATGGTTGGTTATGCCCTTTGGGTTGACAAATGCCCCCGCTACTTTTATGAGGCCAATGGATGACATTTTGCAGCCCTTCACCAACTCGTTTGTGGTGGTTTATCTGGACGACATCCTCATCTTTAGCAAGAGTTGGGAAGAACACTTGCAACACATTCAGCAGGTCCTTCAAACCCTTCGACAGCACAAATTGTGTGCCAACTTGGAGAAATGCACCTTTTGCATGAGCCAGGTCCAATATTTGGGGTACACCATAGATGAGTGTGGCATGCATGTGGACTCGACCAAAATCCAAGTCATTATGGATTGGCCAGCCCCGACCACTCTAATGGGGCTCTGTAGCTTTTTGGGCCTTGCAAATTTTCATCTAAGGTTCGTGTTGGGATTCTCCCATATCATTTGGCCTTTGAGTCAGATTACTAATGGTGGGGTGAAAGCAAAGTTTTCCTGGTCCGAGTCCCAATAGAAGGCATTCGTTGAGTTGAAGCACCACCTTTGCTCTGCACTGATACTCAACTGCCAGACCTACAACAGCCATTTGAAATCAAGACAAACACCTCAGACTATGCTATTGGTGCAGTCCTCACCCAACACAAGCATCCAGTGGCCTATCATAGTGAGACACTTTCCGATACAATTCGAAAGTACCCCACCTATGATAAAGAAATGTATTCCATCATGTAGGCTTGCAAATAGTGGAAGCACTACATTCTAGGGAAGGAGATGGTCATCCACACTGCTCACCGACCTCTTCAGTTTATACAGACAAAGGGGAAGTTGCAAAATGATCGTTATCAGAAATGGTCTATATATCTGCAACAATTCCACTTGAATATTAAATACAAAAGGGAAACACCAATCATGTTGCAGACTATCTCAGACAGCCACCAATTGCAGCGTTGACTACTGTTCTCAACTCTTGTGGTCACAAGACCTCTCGATGGATGAAACTATACAAAAATGATCCAGATTTCACCTCCACATACCAAATGTTAGTAGATGGGAAGCAAGTTCCTAATTTCCACCTCCAGGACGCACTATTATGCTACCTGGCCACATTTGTGTTCCTTCAAGCGAGCGTGCCAAACTGATTTGGGAGGCGCACTATAGTCGGATCACATGACACTTTGAGGTGGACAAAAATGTGGTTGTACTACAAAAGTACTTCTATTGGCCCAAACTATGACTGGATGTTGGGAAATATATTAGATATTGCACTGCCTACATCATTGTAAAGCCATCCATCAAGAAGAAAGGCCTATACACTCCTCTGCCTACTCCGAGCTAGCCATGGTAATCCATCTCCATGGACTATATGTCTGGCCTCCCTTCTACCAAACATGGTAATGACTGTGTATTTGTGGTCATGGTCATATTTTCTAAGATGTCTATATTGGCAACCTGCAAGAAGAGTATCACAGTAAAGGACATTGTCAAACTCTTCTTTGAACGAGTATGGGTACATTTTGGGATCCCATATACCATTATATCACATCAGGATAGCAGTTTCCTAAGCACATTCTGGTCAAGCCTCTGGACACTATTGGACACCAATCTCACCAAGTTGATTGCCTTCCATCCCTGGACTGATAGCCAGATGGAGGTCGTCAACAGATGATAGTGCACATACTCCGCATGTACAACTCCAAACATCCTCGAACCTAGGATGAGATTCTTCCATATGTGCAACATAGTTATAATAGAGCTCTCCATAGCTCGACTGGTCGCAGTCCCTTTCAAGTCGGTCTAGGATTTCAACTGTTGTGTCTGATTGATGTTGCCATGCCTCAGGCGACTACACAGACATAATCCACACATGTATCATCTGAGGTAGATAAAGCGACTAGATTTATTGAACGCATCCAACACATCTGCTAGCAGGTTCATGACATCCTAGAGAAGTCGAATTCCAAGTACAAGTAGCGACATGATCAACATCGGAGCCCATTGAAAGTTCAAAACACTTTGATATGGTCCTACACCATTACCAAGGTTGTAGGAGACAATGATTTTGAGCTCAGCATTCCCCCATTCCTTGCTCTACACCCATTTTTTAATGTGGACCACCTTCGACCATACTTCCCACCATTACTTGACACATCAAACATTGCAGAACAACTCACACCAACAGAGTTAAATCCAGATGCATGGAACAAGCCACAAATGATTAGATTATGGACACATAGGTCAAGAACACTCGCCAGCAGAAGATCAAACTATATCGATTTGTCAAATCTGGCCAACTCTTGCACCAAGGCAAGTGGCTCACCAGGGACCAGGTTCAGCAGAAGTTTCCCCATCTCATGGAGACACTCAACGCAATGGGGACCATTGCTTCCTAACAGGGGAGGACTGATCCAGGTGGATGTTGGTGGCCACCCGCCTATTCCACTAGGACCCCCACCACTGTCTCTTTTAGTTTTTCAATATTTCAATTTCCTTAATTGTAGCAAAGTTTACTATTTTTAGCAATTTTTCGGGTCCTAAACTTCCAGAGCTATTTTGAGGCCTTAAATGACGTTTTTTTTTTTTTGGAAAATTAGGGCCAAAATTGCTTTTGGCTTAATGTTGGCCTCTTGAAAATTGTAGTCCTCAGATAGATATTTCTAATGAGGTATTGTGTGCGTCAAACAAAGATCGTATGCCAAAGTTACGATCCCGAGAAGTTGATGTACCAATTTACCCAAACAGGGCCCATAGTTTGGCACTTCATCTCCTAGGGTTAGGCTTTTGGATGTTTAGGGTTTCCCATTGTTTCTAAATAATAAATAGGCCTTTGAGCCTCATTGTAACACAGTTCAGAGGCATGTAGCCGCCACATCCCTTCTTAGAGATAAGCTACCATTGCCCGAGCTAGTATTATTTCCTTTTTGTTCATAATCATATTTAGTATTTGGTATTAATGAAATGAAGTGTTATTTTTGTTGCATCTTTGTGTTGATGGTTATTTTTGTAATTTTTTGCGTTTCTGTTTAAATTCTGATCATCATTAGTGGCTGAGTTGAAACCTTCAAAGTCTGATGCATGTTCTGGTTATGAGCCAAAACTCGACAATGGGAATGACAAGGGAACGAACATTATTGAAGAAAAACCCAATGCCATCGTTGCCACCACCAAGTTCCAGAATATTGAGCCCGAAGATCTAGAGGACGGGGGAGCATCTCTTCCACTCACAAATGTGGGTGAAGGGTTCTCCATTTTAGTTCATTATCGACAACAGGAGCCAAGATAACCTTATTTCAGCAGAGGTTGTGAATCAGTTCGGCCTACCGACCACATCACACTCGTAGTCATACACCATCTGGTGGCTTCACAAAGGACAATATATCTGCGTCAACCAGTAGTGTTGCCTTTCCTACAACATGAAACCCTTCATGGATGAGGTAACGTGTGATGTTGCTCCTCTTGAAGTTTGTGATGCATTATTAGGCCAACCATACTTGTGGAAGCGTCATGTTCTATATGATTCCAAGCCTGGCACTATTATTATTACTTTGGGTAATAAGTTATACATGATATCTTAGCCCTGCCTACCTCCATCTCTTTGATCTTTTCTAAGAAATGTAGTAAGATCATCTCCCAGGCCGATAATTTTTTCTTCCTTTCTGATTTACTCTCAAAGCAAGGGGAAGATAATGGCCACATCCATGGCCCCTAAGAAGGGTTCCCCCACATCATATAAACATGTGGATAAGGTCGTGGAAGAAGACAGGGACATATTCACCTAACCCACAAGGGTACCTTTTCACTGTTAGGTCAAGCATTTGATCAATCTCACTCCCATACTACCTCAACCCAATGGGTTGATATACCATCACTATATTCTAGAAAATGAAGAAACCAAGCGGCAAATCTATGAGTTACCACAAAAAGGGCACATCCGACCAAGTTTCTTACCTTGTGGGAGATCAATTATACTTGTACAAAAGAAATATGGAACCTGGAGACTATGCATTGATTATCAAGCACTAAACAAAATCATTATCAGGAACATGTATCCAACCCCACAAATTGATAACCTTCTTGACCAACTCAAGGGGTCCAAGTATTTCAACAAGATTGATTTGAAGTCTGGATATCACCAGGTGCAAATAAAACCCATAGATGCATGGAAGACCGTCTTCAAATCCAAGGAGGGCCTTTTTGAGTGGTTGGTCATACCTTTTGGGTTGACAAATGCCCCTAAAACTTTTATGAGGTTGATCATTGACATCTTCTGACCCTTCACCAACTCGTTCATGGTTGTATATTTGGATGACATCCTCATCTTCAACAAGATTTGGGAAGATCACCTACAACACATTTGGTAGGTCCTTCAAACCCTACAGAAACATAAACTATGTGCCAAATTGGAGAAATCACATTTTGCATGAGCAAATTCCAATATCTAGGTTACAACATTGATGAGCAAGGCATGCATGTAGATCTCGCTAATATCTAAGTCATTATGGATTGGCCAACCCTGACCACTCTAACAAAGCTCTGCAGCTTTTTGGTCCTTGCCAATTTTCATCAGAGGTTTATGTTGGGATACTCTCATATCACTTGGCCTCTGAGTCAAGTTACCAAGGGCGGAGAGAAAGCAAAGTTTTTTTTGTCCGAGTCTCAATAGAAGGCGTTTTTTGAGTTGAAGAACCACCTCTGCTCTACACCTATACTCACATTGCTAGACCTGCAAAAACCATTTGAAATTGATAGAGACGCCTTCGACAATGTTATTGGTGCAGTTCTCACCCAACAAGGGCATCTGGTGGCCTATCACAGTGAGACACTTTTCGATACAATTCAGAAATACCCCATAAAGAGATGTATTCCATCGTGCAAGCATGCCAACAATGGAAACATTAC
This sequence comes from Pinus taeda, assembly GCA_000404065.3. Taxonomy (NCBI): domain Eukaryota; kingdom Viridiplantae; phylum Streptophyta; class Pinopsida; order Pinales; family Pinaceae; genus Pinus; species Pinus taeda. The sequence continues at coordinate 140,014 of APFE031446590.1, read as the reverse complement.
ATTATGGGGAAGGAGACGTTCACCCACATAGATCACTAACCTCTTTAGTTTATCTAGACACAAGGGAAGTTTCAGAATGATTGACATCACAAGTGGTCTACATATCTGCAACAATTCCACTTAAACATCAAATACAAGAAGAAACACTAATCATGTTGCGAATTGCCTCAATCGACCCCTAGTTGCAGCACTGAGTACTATTCTCAACTCTTGTGTCCATGAGACCTCTAAATGGCCGTAATTGTATAACAATTATCTAAAGTTCGCCACCACATACTAGATGTTAGTGCATGGCAAGCGAGTTCCATATTTCCACCTCCATGATGAATTATTATGCTACCTGGGCCACCTTTGTGTTCTTTCAAGCAAGCGTGCTAAGCTAATTTAGGAGGCACACTCCAGTAAGCTCGTATGACACTTTGGTGTGGGGGAAATTGTGACCATACTACATAAGTATTTTTATTGGCCAAAAGCCTGACATGATGTTGAAAAATATATCAGATCCTATGTTGCATGTGCCATTTCAAAGAAAACCATCAAGAACCAAGGCATGTACACTCCTCTTCCCACTCCCATCCAGCCATAGGAATCCATCTCCATGGACTATCTGTCAAGCACCCCTTCTACCAAGCGTGGTAATGACTATGTATTTGTGGTCATGGAAAAAATTTCTAAGATGACTATATTGGCGGCTTGCAAGAACAATGTCACATCAGAGGACACTACCAAAATCTTCTTTTAACAAGTATGGGTATATTTTGGAATCTCGTAGACCATTGTGTTTGATTGATGTTGTCATGCCTCATGCGATTACAAAGACAAAATCCACACATGTATAGTCTGAGGCTGATAATACAACCTAGTTTATTGAAACGCATCCAACACATCTACCAATAGGTGCATGACATCTTGGATAAGTCCAACGCCGAGTACAAGCAGTGACGTGATCAACAGCGAGTGCCACACAAGTTTAAGGTGGGTGACAAAGTTTGGTTTCATTTGCAGAAAGAACACCTTACTGGAGCCCATCAGAAACTCAAACCAATCTGATATGGGCCTTAAGCCATCACCAAGGTTGTGTGAGACAATTCTTTTGAGATTAACATTCCCCCATTCCTTGGCCTACGCCCAATGTTCAATGTGGACCGCCTTCACCCATAATTTCCACCATTACTGAACACTTCAGACATTGCAGAACAATTAACACCAACAGAGCTAAATCCAAACTGCATGGAATATGCTACAAATTATTGGATCATGAACATGCATATCAAGAACAATCTCCAGTAGAAGATCCAATTGTATCACATTGTCAAATCTGGTTAACTCTTGCACCAGGGCAAGTGGCTCACTGGGGACCAAGTTCAACAAAAGTTTCCCCATCTCATGAAGGCACTCAACGCAATGGGGACCATTACTTACTAAGGGGGAGGAATGATCCAAGAGGATATTGGTGGTCACCCTCCTATTCCACTTTGACCCCCACCATTTCTTCTTTCAATTTCCTTAATTTACTATTTTTAGCAGTTTTCCAAGCCTTGAACTTTCAGAGCCATTTTGAGGCCCTAAACAACATTTTTTTTTTGGAAATGGGCAAAGCCACCTTTTGTGATAATGGTTTGTAATCGAAATTTGTAGTCCTTGGAAAAGTCTTTTTAATGAGGTATCATACGCATCAAACGAAGATTGTATGCCAAAGTTACGACTCCGAGAAGTTGATGTACCAATTTACCCCAACGGAGCCCACAAACTTTTGGTGCTTCATCTCCTAGGGTTAGGTTTTTGGAAGTTTAGGGTTCTCCAATGTTCTCAATAATAAATAGGCCTTCAAGCCTCATTATAACACAGTTCAGAAGGCATGTAGCGACCACATCTCTTCTCAAAGATCAGCTACCATCACCTAAGCCAGTTTATTTCCATTATGCATGTAAACAATGTTCAGTACTTTGTTATTAATGAATTGAAGTTATCTTTTCATTATATATTTGTGTTTCTATTTATATTTGTATTTCATTTCATTCCTTCATAAATCTAGATCAAAATTTTACCCTAATTCGACATTGGGATTAAGAGTCATTCCCTCCTAAAGATTAACCAATTAGGTAGCGCCGAATGGTGCCCCATTTGGCCAATAAATTAACCACTTCATGGTTTAAACCTTTAGTCTGAGTTAATAGCCAGACCCCTGCCTCCCCTTTACAATTAACGAGATCCATTGTTGGCATCCTCTATGTTAGCTAATAGACAACCCTTCCATCACAGCTTTTGTTAATGCGCTCGCAACTAAGGATGGGTAAACCATACTTGGTGCTCAACGGAAGCCATGGATGAAACTTTCTCGTATGTGGATATCAATATTATAACAACCCTGGTGAAAATTCCATGTAATAAAAGTTAATAAAGGCAAAATAATAACCACGTTGATGGGACACTTATTCCAAGCTGAATGTTGGGCAAGACATCTTAGAGTGGGTGTTCATTTGGTTATTAATAGCTAAGGAAATTGGCAAAGGCAATGGCTAAGGATTTGGAAAGGAAAAATGGAATTTTTTACACATTTATTTATGGAAATAATGGAAATGAGGAGAAAAGGGAGGTGAAAGGTCACAGGTTGCATGTGAGGAGGAAAATGAAGGAAAATAATGGAAAATGAAGAAAATAGAGGCCTCTTCATAAAAAGGATTTTGAGGATCAATACACAGACTTTTGTCAGTTCATTTTTGGAGCTCCCTTATTATTCTCTCTCTCTCATACTCTTGGATACTTAGAGTTTTATTGGATCACTCTTGGAGAGTGTGGCATACTTGGAGTTTTGGAGCAAGAAGACAAAGGAAGAGAAGGAAAGTGTAAGAGGACATTGGGATCAACAGCTACAACAGATTTGGCTTGCACGTACCGAGTGGCATGTATGTTTTCCTCACTAGTTTTGGCATGCATGGCACATGCATGTGGATTATTGGTCATGATCTGTCACCGAAATGGAGGATTGTCTAGATTGATAGTGGATTTCCAGCGTTACCATTTCCTGGATAACCATGGATATTGTGGGTTTATTTCCTTGTTTTGTTTTGATTCGTTATCATGTTTCCTTTAGCTTGGGTTGAGTTATTAGTTCCTGGAAGCCCTATAACAACTTGGGTTGAGTTACTAGTCCTAGAAGCATTGGTTGGACAAATGTTCTTGAAGCCCTTGTGGGGTTGACTTACTAGTCCTAGAAGTCCTGGTTGGACAAATGCTCTAGAAGCCCGACAACAGTTGTGGGTTGAGTTACTAGTCCTGGAAACCTTGGTTGGAACAAATGCTTTGGAGCCCTAGAAGTCTTGGGTAGAGACCAATCTGATGATGGTTTTCTGATGTCCGACCATGAGGTGGAACCATTGTTTGATGGGTTGAGCTGGTTTGGGCTCTAGAAGCCATGGATGGCTTTGATTGATGTGTTCTATGAGATCCCACATTCATGCTTGGAATATGGCACGAGGGTGAATGGTTGAAAAGAGATTTGGCTTAGCCATTCTACAGATGAGTGGAATGGAAGTCCCATCTCAGGTTTGGATTTTGCATCATCAAAATGAGGTTATTTCCCCTTGTATTTCTATGAGTATTATAGATTGGTTTATATGTGGATTATATGGATGTGATTTCCTTGATATTTCTATAACTATTATGTTGGTTATGTATATGTTTTATGATAGTAGCTATGTATGGCTCTCATCATGTTTTTACTTGTAAATGAATTAACAATGTATATATGACCTAATGGATGAAATGTCATGCCTTGTCATGAGAGCGTCCATAGCCTTCTGGATGCTGGTAGGCCTATAGCATGGGAGTGTCCAGAGGTCAAATGGTCTAAAATCTCAGTGGGACCCAAGGACTGGCTGGCAAAAATATTGAGATTGTAACACCCCTTCCTCCCAGGTCCACCCAAGCAGCCAACAAGTTGGGCAAACATGTAATGGGAGAGGTTAATATAAGGGATTCAATCTCCTTAATGACCTTAAGGAAATGGAATCGATGGAACTCATCAAACAAACCCATCTACATCAACAATTACACCCTGGGAGACATGTCAGCCACTCAGACATCTTGTCCCTGGGTCCCATTGATGTTTTAATCCTCTTAACCCAAAGTTGCTCTCATGTTATAGGCAAGATAGTTACCAACAACTCAAAGTCGTTCTCATAGGCATCTATGCCAATGACTATGGACTTTTCTCAAAAGACCTGTGCTAGCGACACTGAGATTTGAGCCACATTTCTAGCCCAGAATCCCGGCCTCTACCCAGAACTTCCTACAACCTTCAGAATCCATCAAAGACATGATAAAAATGATGAATCAACCCTAGGACTAGGCCTGAGCATCCCCAACTAGGATTGACATTCTGTCAAACACTTGGCATCAATGCAACCTACAGGTTTAGGATACAAGACAAAGCATCAATGACTCAAAGAACTTATGAAACATAACCAAAAGGACCACCTCCTTCTCCATTGAATATTATATCATCAATTAGGTCTTACATCCATCCATTTAACAATTACAAGTAAATACATGAAATAACCATGACATGAACCAATCATTTAACCATGCTTATAACCAACAAAAACCATATAAATATTAGAGATATGACAACCATTAAATCCACATATAAATTAGTGCAAAAGTAAGAGAACTTAGCTTTCATTAATCATAAGCAAATCCGACCAGGTTTGGGACTTCGACGTACCACCCGACCGTAGACATGGTTGAACCAAATCTCTCTTTCAGCCAGCCACCCTTGTGCCATATTCCAAGCATGAATGTGGGATCTCATAGAACAACCAATCCAAGAACAATCAAGGGAATCTAGAGGTTAAACCACCTCCACCCTCATCAAACCGTGATCACACCAAAACCGGTGCTCTGATCACAACCGAACCAAACTTGGAATGCCATCTTGAATCCATCATTATCCTTGAGGAATTTTCAATCTCCTTGTCTCTCAGGCTTTACCACAATCCAATCCCATATCACTAGGCCCTAAACCAAGACCATTCTCTTAGGATTTACCGCAATTCAAACCCGGATCACTAGGCCCTAAACCAAGACTCCTCCCTCAGGGTTTACCATGTATCCCGCTAAAATCAGTCAAGGGATTCCTAGGCATTTGGGAATGAACCTTGAGACCACCTCCACCCCGTATTTCGAAATCCATCCAGCAAACCAAAGCTTAAAACCAAAATAAACATCCCAACAACATGGCATCCAAAAAAAAGGCAAGGATAGGCTGAAAACCACTGTCACAACCCAACAAAACCATGCCACCAACAACAAGAGAACCGTACACCAACATGCAAACTCATGCACGTCCAAACTACCTAGGAAATCACACATGCAAAAGGTTAGCTGCAAGTATTCCTGCTAAATTTGTTTGATCATGCTCTTCTTCCTTGATCCTTGCTTTCCTTCATTTCCCTTTGCTTGTTTTTCCTTCCTTGATCCAAATCTAGAGTGCTCCAAAAAAACTCTAAGTGACCAAGAGTTAGAGAGAGAGAGAGAGAATAATGAGAGAGCTCCAAACTTGAACTGACAAAATGTTAACACTAACTAAGAAGCTTCACTAACCAAGCATGCCCACTGATCCTCATAAGCCTTTTTATTAATGAGGCCTCTAATTTCTTCATTTTCCATTATTTTCCTTCAATTTCCTCCTCACGTGCAACCTATGACCTTTCACCTTACTTTTCTCCTAATTTTCTTTATTCTATAAATAATTGTGCCAAAAATTCCTTTTGCCTTTTAACGCCTTTTCCAATTTCCTTAGCCAAAAACACTCATTCAATGATGCCCACTAGGGTATCTTTTTCCAACATACAACTTGGAATGCATGTCCCCTACCCGTGGTCTTATTTTGCATTTATTTACTTTATTACATAGAATTTTCACCAAGGTTGTTACAGAGATGGTTCTTAAGGATCCTAATGATGATGTTGAAGGTATGTATGGTGTGTTTCCATTGGTTCCACTTCCTTAACATGACTTAGGAGGCCGAATCATATCATAGTGGCCTCTCGTCGCATGTTTACCCCGATTGGCTGGTTACTTGGGTAGATGTGGGAGGAGGATGTTATAGAGTGGTATCAGAGCATGGTCAACCCCTTGGACTGGATGGGATATATGTTGATTATGCATGCATGTCGGTTCCGTGTGTGTGTCTTGTGTTGTGAGACCATGTGCTTGTTGCATTTGCATGGTGTTGATCATGGTTGTAGTGATGTTGCCATGTGGAAGTTGATGGTATTGTTGTGGAGTGTATCATCATGAGTGTATGACTAGTTACATGTTGTTATATGTCACTTACATGTATCATTATTGTATGCTTGGTTACATGTTGTTACCTGTTGTTACAAGTATTGCTCGTTTACGCTTGATCGTATGTGTTTATGTGTGTGTGTTGTCCATGGTTATGCTTGTGTGTTGTTCGCATATGTGTTGGTGTATCGTCTACGTTTATGGTTGTGCATTGTCTACATACATTAGTATGCTTGATGTCATCATGCATGAGTTCATGGTATGTTTGGTTGACATGGTCATGTGTTAGTGACTCGACTCTAATTAGAATGATGGCTATAGGGCTATATGATTATGAGTTGTATTTCTATATGCTTTTGTGATTATGTTAAACATGTATCACGTTCATTGGTTGATCTTGCAAACGAGATATCCTCCCCAAAATATACTAAGGTACGTTGGTTTATTGTGATTGGGTTTAGCTAACATGATATACCTTGCAGGAAGAAATATCAAAGATGCCTAGAAATATGGTAGACTACAGTTCCTGAGACTCTCCCTATGGATCAGATGAGCAGCATGGTGTTGAGCATTCCTATGATCTAGTAGACACATTGAGAAGCTTAAAGGTAGAAATAAGGAGTTTTAAAGTAGACAATGACAAAATAATACAGGCATAGGAGAAACAAACATAGGTAAATGTAATGATACTTCAGAGTTTTTCAGATTTGCAGCGACAGGGACCAGGTCGGAACAGCCATGAGCAAGAGGACATAACTAATGGGGCATATGATAGTAGGTATGATGGTGGTCACAGGTCAGATAGAGATGAAACAGCGAGAGATGGCATATTGTTGGACACTCCAGATAGGAGAGGTGATGGACACATGTACCATTCTAGTTTTGGTTCAGATAGACACTATGATTGTCATCGTTATCATGCTTAAAGGAGGAGTGATCGGGGATATTTGTCGGATGAGTTTAAGAAAGCAAAGCCACCTACTTTTGATGGAGAGGTGAAGAAACCACATGATGTAGAGGCATGGTTTATTGGCATAAGAAAGTTCTTAAGGTTACATGACTATTCAAAGAACATGAAAGCCAAAATAGCTACATTCAGCCTCAAAGGTGAAGCAGACATTTGGTGGGAAGATGTGAAGAATTTCATATGTATTCATGAGGAGGACTTGACTTGGAGTGAGTTCGAGAGGCTATTCAAGAAGAAGTATCCGTCAGAGAGATATTTTAATGACACGGCAAAAGAATTATATGAGCTAAAGATGGGATTGATGACAGATGAGGAATACACTAGCAGGTTCTTGGAGCTACTAAGGTATGTGCCTTATGTCACGGAGGTGAAGGCCACGATTTAGAGGTTCATTACTAGATTATTGGTTGCATTCAAAGACATGATTGAATTCGATGAACCTAGATTATTGGAGGAGACCATCTGAAAGCTAAGGCATTACTAAGAGCAATCGAAGCATAGATTTGAGACTAAGCCAAAGTGGAAAGGTAATGGAAAGAACAAATGAAAATGGGACAAGAAGCGAGCAAGACCCTAGGGTACAAGTAATAAAGAGAATGTAGTGCCATCTAAGAAGTTCAATGCATCAGACAGAGGACAGGGATTTCGATCAGAAGAACATAATAAGGATGCAAGCTGGAATCCTATAGAGTGTTGGACTTGTGCCAAGGATCATCGCAGGAGAGATTGTTTGCAGAATCAGGGTGGTAGGCCTCAGATATATAGTGCATAGGATGCACAAACAGTTGGGGATGTTGGTCAAATCGTTCCTCGTATCTATACAACATTAGATAATGAACAGGCAGACCATCATGCATCTATCATTGAGATGGACGGTAAGCTTTGTGGTCAAGTTATTTCTACTTTGATTGACCTTGGATATAATTATAGCTATGTTAGTCCTGACTTAGTGGATAAGTATGGTTTGAGTAAAGAATTGCATGTAGAATCTTGGTTAGTGCAGTTGGATACATGTACAACGAAGCGAGTTCACCATTAGGTAAGAGCTTGTGCATTTGATTTGAATGGTATGCCTATCGCAACATATTTTAACGTATTATAGTTGGGATCATACATTATGTTGTTGGGCGTGGATTGGTTGTACCTTCATAGAACCAAGGTGAATTGTTATGACAAAGCTATTGAGTGCTTCGATGACAATGGAAAACCCAAAGTCTTACAGGGAAAGAAGAAAGCTACATCAGTTAGGATGGTGATGACTATGCAGGCAAAGTGTAGTCACATGAAAGGGTGTGTGTTATTCGTAGTGCAAATTTTAGTGACAAAGGTAAAGAGGTTGAGAATGCAGATGTTTTGAGCAGGTACCTAGTTCTACAGCAGTTCCAGGATGTAATTCCTAAGGATATTTTAGAGTTGTCACCTCACAGGGAAGTAGACTTTTTTGTTGAGTTGGTGCCAGGGGCAGCTCCAACATCAAAAGCACCTTACATGATGAACACACCTGAGTTGGAAGAGTTAAAGTTGCAATTGATTGAGATGCTTGACAAGGGATACATTAGGCCAAGTGTATCACCTTGGGGCACACTCGTATTGTTTGTGAAGAAGAAAGATGGTACTCTCAGATTATGCATTGGCTACAGGCAGTTGAACAAAGTGACCATCAAGAACGGGTATTCGTTACCAAGGGTTCATGACTTGTTTGATCACTTGAAGGGAGAAACAATGTTCTTGAAGATTGATTTGAGATCCATATATCATCATGTACGCATTAAAGAGGAGGACATTTACAAGACAGCCTTCCGGACCAGGTATGGGCATTATGAGTTTGTTGTAGTTCCATTCAGTTTGACTAATGCTCCAACTACTTTTATGTGCTTGATGAATAGTCTGTTGCGTCTGCATTTGGATAAGCTTTTTATTGTGTTCATTGATGACATAATGGTATATTATAAAAATGAGGAAGAGCATGTCGAGCATTTAACCGTAGTATTGAGACTGTTGAGAGAGCATCAGTTGTATGCTAAGATCAAAAAGTGTAGTTTCTTTCAGACTGAGGTACATTACTTGGGACATGTTGTCTCCAAGTAGGGCACTACAGTAGATTCAAAAAAGATAAGGGCCATCATGGAGTGGGTAGCTCCTAGAAACGTAGATGAGGTGAGATATTTCATGGGGTTTATAGGTTATTACAAGATGTTCATCAGGAACTTCTCATAGATTGCTTATCCTATCACATCATTGCAGAGAAAGGGTAAGAAGTTTGAGTGGACAGAGGAGTGTGAGGCTAGTTTTGAGCAGCTTAAGCAGTTGTTGAGACATGCACTAGTGTTAAAGATTGCAGATACAGATAAAGATTTTGTAGTATGCACAGATGCTTACAAGAAAGGACTTAGTGGAGTCCTTTTGCAGGATGGACAGGTGGTATGTTATGAGTCACGAAAACTGAATGAGCATAAGCAGAACTACCCCACACATGACCTTGATTTGGCAACGATCATACATGCATTGAAGATGTGGAGACACTATCTTTTGGGCAGGAGGTTATATTGATGAGTGATCATAGTGGTTTGCGGTATCTATTTAACTAACCGAATATGAGTGGTAGGCAGGCTCGATGGCTGGTCACAATCAGTGAGTTTGATTTTGAGATGAGGTACATAAAAAGTAAAGAGAATAGGTGGCAAACACCCTTAGCAGGCAGATACAAGTAAATCACTTAGCATCTATGAGCTCCTATGGGACAGACTTACATGATAGGATCTTGTAGGCATGACAACACAATGTCAGGCATATGGAGTTTATGCATAAGTTGCAGCAAGGTACAGGTACAAGTACATCTAGTGGTATAGGTGTAGGTACAAGTAGTAGCACAAGTGGTGGTATAGGTGCAGGTGCAGAGGATGTGGACTATTACCTTACAGCAGATGAATTGGTTTGATTTAGAGACAGGATATATGTATCAAATAGCAGTGATCTCAAGAAGGTGATCTTGAGGGAGTTTCATGCGAAACCATGTTCATATCACTCAGGTTATCAAAAGACATTAACTTCAAAAAAAAAAGTTTTATTATTGGTCGAATCTAAATAAGGATGTAGTTGAGTTTGTCGCTAGGCGTTTCAATTGTCAACATGTGAAGGCAGAGTGTAAACATCCAAGTGGACTGCTACAATCGATTGCAATTCCATAATGGAAATGGGAGGTCATTTCCATGGATTCATCATAGGTTTGCCGAGGACAATGAGACAGCATAATTCCATCATGGTTGTAGTGGACAGGTTGACAAAGGTTGCACATTTCATTCCAGTGAAGTATACATTCTCAGCTAGTGATGTGGCACAAGTATTCATCGGAGATGTGGTCAAATTGCATGGTGTTCCGAAGAAGATTGTGTTAGACAGGGATGAAAATTTCACTTCCAAGTTTTAGAAGGAGTTGTTTGCAGGTTTTGGCACAAAGTTGGCCTTCAGTACAACTTATCATCCGTAGATCAATGGACAGACATAGAGGGTCAACAAGATATTAGAGGACATGTTGAGGATGTATGTGATGCATCAACAACGGAAGTGCGAAGAGTACTTTCTACTCATATAGTTCGCTTACGACAATGGGTACCAGGAGTCATTGAGGATGAGTACATTTGAGGGATTGTATGGGCACAGTTACAATACTCCCATCAGTTGGAGTGATCCAGTTAACAGGGTGTTGATTGGACCGGACATGTTGGCAGACATGGAACATGAGATGCAGGTAATCAAGAAGAATTTGAAGGCAACACAAGATATGAAGAACAGTTATGCGGATCATAACAGGTTGTTCAAGGAGTTCCAGGTTGGGGAATAGGTGTATTTGCACATCAAACCAAAGAAGAGCTCCTTACAGATTGGATCATGTGCCAAGTTGGCACCATAGTTTTGTGGACCCTTCAGTATTGTTGAGAGGACTGGGCCAATAGCCTATCCACTTGCACTGCATCAGATAGTGAAAGTCCATGATGTTTTCCATGAGTCATTGCTTAAGAAGTATGTTAAAGATGTTAATTGTGTGATTGACTGGTCTGTATTGCAGGTGGAACCATATGGAGAGTTTAAGTCGTAGCCTCAGTGTATATTGAAGAAAAAGGTACTCATGCTCTAAAACTGAGCAATCGAACAGGTTAAGGTGCAGTGGAAGCACTTTGGGCCCGATCAAGCTACATGGGAGATAGTGGATTAGATGCGGACTGTATATCTATTGTAGTGTTTTCTTCTCAATGATATACGAAAAGAACCCACTTAAGATTGTGGATGACAAAAAATCTCAAAAATAGAAATGATTGTCAACATTGTAGATCTCCAGCTATTGATAGAAACAAAACCTGCCAAAATTATGATCTATGTTGCAATCATAGTTAAATAGTGAAAGAAAGAGTAATAACCCCAAAACATCCAATGGAAACCAGATATGTAAAGAATAATTTAATAATAACACCTGTGGAGAGAACAAATAAATGTTACCAGTCCCCCTCTACGAGATGGATTCTTGGCTATCCTCAAACGTTTTCAGCTTCTGTAGAGTCTCTCTCCTCTATAATGCATAAACCCAGCAAAAATATGGTGTGCGACAATAAAAATAATCAGAGTTACAATAGTGAGGAAAACCCTTCTATTTATAACAAAATATTGAGCTATCCTCGAATAATGAGCAATAATAAAATATTATTGATCCCATTCTTTGAATAACCACTTGGAATATTTTATTATATTTGTTTAAGAGGGAAAAAATATTTAAAACATTATTTAGAAATAATAAATAAATAAATGATTTATTTATCATCTCAAGGAATTAGTTAAAAAATAATAAACAAAAAAAAGTTTATTTAATTATTCCTAAGGGATTTAGTCAAATTTAACAAAGAATAATAATTAATTAGTGATTAATTAATTATTCTTAGAGAAAAATAAGATAAATAATGTTTTATCTGTTTATTTTTCATGATTGGGTCAAATTTGACAAGGAATAATAATAAAACAGTGGTTAAATTAACTATTCCTAGAAGAAAATCAAATAAATAATTATTTATTTAATTATTCTTCATGGGTTTAACTATAAATTACTTAATAAAGGTGGTTTATTGGGTAATTTCTCATAGTGAAAGCAATTTTACTAGGGTAAAATTGGCTTTACATGGTATACTTCGATCGATCTAGTAAATTAGGCTAGATGATCAATTTTTTGGTGATAACAGATTGCCCCCTAACGTATGTGTGAGGAGAAAAACGTATGACTTAAGTACATTGTAAAGACACAATCTCTTAGACAACATAGGGGAGTCAAGGAGAGAGAGAGAAACCAATGAAGTTGAAGCTGAGAGAGGATAGTGACAAAAGGGGCGAGACTATTCCAAGTATCCTTTTATGTTGTGGTACCGGACCTCAATGAGGCAAGGGAGGCATACCCATACCCACCAAGATAATTTAGTACAAAAATAATGGCTCGCCAAGACTTATGAAACTGAGCAATAAAGTACATGTTGAATGGTACATGACATCCTGGCATAACAGAGCCAAAAAATAATACAATGTATCCCATATACATAATGGACCCGGTAAAAACATGAGCCAAAACTGAATACAATAATAACTGAGTACATGAGATACAAAGCCCCTTCCCTAAAAAAAAAATGGGTGGGAGGGAGGGTAGAACAACCAGAGAAGCCCTGCCTAACAAGGAAGGGCTCTGTAAAACTAAATGGATTATCTGGAGGAGACGTGCATGCTATGAACATTGCGATCTGTAGGAACCGAACCCATCAACTTTGTGGAACTGCAACTGAGGCTGTAGCATAGTAGGTATGCATTTGGGCATGTGGGGGGCTACCTGAAGGGCCACCCCCTCATGAGGTCTGAAAAATCTCACACACACTCGGGAATCACTAGGACAATCTGCTGCATCACTGGACCATCAAGTGTATGGATCACGAACATGAAATGACCAAGTCAAAGGGCAATAATGAGACCCTCTGCTCGATCCAAGGCACCGAACAAGAATGGAAGCTGGAATCGAGATACATCGCCCTCTAGGCCGTTCTTCTGGAATAAATGAGCTGATGTCGACAGAATAGGGCCCGTGATAGATGAGGCAATGAGGATCCTCAACTAAAGCACAAGGGAAAATAGTAATGTGACTAATGGACTGGCACCAGGGATAATTGGAAAAGTGGGACTGAGGGACAAACAGACGACTTCCCTTGTCAGAGCATAAAGTGCACGGTTGACCTGGCAGGAACTGACTCAACTCTGGAGACGATGGGGACATTATGACTGGAGGCCAAAATGGGCAACACAGGATGAACGGTATGTAAATATAGATAGAATATTGTGACATGATATGATGCGATATAAAATAGACTCCAAGAATGCAATGGTGACTCATCGTGGATGCTCTAAGCAAAGGTGACTTGATGACGCTGCCACATAGACAAGGCCCGGTGGGGACCATGAAAACATGAGTAAATGATGGTTAATCACGACAACAATCGACATATGGTATGACAAGTATTTAGAGGAGGTGTACCTCAAAGTACAAGTGTCGCTTTATGATGAAAGTCGATTTTGAGGGGTGAAAAATGGTTTCCGGGTGAAGTGTCAAATCATCAATAACTGAGGAAGACCCATTATAGAAGTCGGTGAGAGCTTTCCAATGGTATTGACGGCTTGTCAAATTGAGCTACGAAGATCGTAGCAGATAAAACCACCATTGGAATTGGGATCTATGACTTTCAGGCAAGTGGCCTTACTTGTTTAAAGATGGCCTTAATGTTTCTTGGAACAATGGTTCCTAGTGGAGAATTAACGGAAGACGAAAATGAGAATGAACTGCTAGAGGAGGTCTAAAATCATCCTCGCCCACAAAGTCAAACATGGGCACTAGGTGGTAAAGAGAGTAGAATATTTGAAGATATGGTATCAAACGTCTATGATATGCAATGTGCATATGCCTCACTGGCGGTGCCGGTAGGACAAACTATCCAAGGAATGGGAAGATAATTGACCATACCCAAGTCTAGTGGAATCTAGGCCAAGACTTAACTCATAAGATGGCTAGGGGAAAACCATCATGCCCCCAAGCATGGGATACTTATCTGGTATGTGAAGGTGGGAATGATGCCCCTAGCAGGAGGAGTTTGTGGAGCGTCATTGTGTTCCAAGTGCTCGAAAAAGGGATTCAAGCATCTCAACCCAACTTGGCATGAGATCCTCCAAAGGAGGTGTAGGGGCCTATGTGGCCCCCAGTATGTTATGGGCATACTAGATGTATTTAGAGCTATGGGCTCAAAACACTTATATGATACATAATATGATTATGCATTTTATATGACGATGATGGTTCACCATTTGTTTTGTTTATGGTTGTCTTTTGTGGTATACGTGTAATAAATTCCAATCTAGAATGTTGTTTGCAATGGTATCTACATAGTGATTTTGGGCTCTAGGCACATGACTGAAAGTAATGGTTTCAAATTCACGTACCAATAGCTTCACTCATAGATATTTTCTAAATAGGACTTGGTTATGCACATGATACACACCATTCAATTGCATGGCAAGTAGCAAGGAATCTAAACGAACATGAAGATGAAGGATGCGATGACCAAGGCCAACAACTAACAAACCTATTGTAGTGTCTTGTCTAGGGTGCTAGACTAGGCTATATTTATTATCGACCAGGATGTGTAGACTTAGAGGCATGCGTCTAAAGTATATAGACATAAAGGATTATTAGCTAAGTGGTTATGATGGTAGGTCACAGGACTTCTTTACGGAAGATTGAGGTATGTCACCTATCACCCAAACACTTAGGTCACTCAGTTAATCTACCTAATTACAGCACTGTCATTCAATTCATTTACCAAATTAAAACACTGTGTATCACTACAAACCAAGATTTCAATCTCCTTATAGAGACACTATGCATAAAACCCCTATTCAGCAAATACTCAGCATTCACTAATATTCATGCAAGATAAAAACATACGGAAATCGTAAGCATACTTTGAAATGATAACAGAGTTCATGACATTGCTTTAAAAGACAACAAAGGATCGAATCCCTTACAGGATACGATTCACGATCTCAGTGATGAACTGTTCAAGCACGATCATAAACATAAACCATACACATTCTATTGAAATCAACAACCAATTCTAATCACTGCGCATATCATTTAATACCCTAAGTTGCAAATGAAAATAAAATGACAGTATACCAAGTTAACGCAGGGCCCGTCCGCGTTCCAGAGGTATACTGGACTGTGATCAACCGATTATCAAATCAACGCAACAAGGAAAAGATTGTGACTGTAATTAAGTCTTTGATATTAAGTTCAAACTCTGTTTTCAAACGAAACAATGATAATCCACACCTGACTACTCAGAACTGTGTTTACATATGGTTTTACAACCCTTACATTTCGAAAATGAATGTACATTCATGATGTGGCTGTTGCCGCTTTTACCATGTCGTGATTTTTAAAAATGTTTCTATCCTAAACTGATTTCAAAAAGGAACAAAACTAAATCAATTTAGAATGCTTTGTTGTTGCTGCCTTTGTCGCCAACATGCTATATTTTGACCTTCGTTGACCGCGCATGTAGGAGGGTCGATTCTGTTGTAGGATAGGTATTCGTCCATGCTTGGACATTCTACTTTTCATCCCTGCCCTTCGCTCTAGCCTAGTTGTCATGCCACATGTCAAACAATGAACCAATTACAGGATGTTGGAACTTCCTGTAGCCATTTTACCAAAAATTCCTAATTCGTTAACATAAAACTCCTAAATCAATTTTAATGCATTTTAATAACTATAGGACTATTAACTAATCAATTTTCAAGGGATCTAAAAGATATATGATGGAAATAAGTAGGAAAATGATATGTTTTAGGAGGAAAAAGGAGGTCATGGGATGGTACCAACAAGGGAAGTCTGCCATTATTGCAAGAAACATGTTTTCTTCCCTTCTTACTCAAGTTCATTGGTTACGATTCTACTGTAGCTCAGGAATTTTCATGCACTTTTGATGGAAGGAAAACCATGGTTGTCTCTCTATAGTTTCAAGTGACAGAGAATTCTATTTTTAGGTCAGGGAGCTACTAGCCACAGGTGAGAAGTGGTTTAAGAAGGGCAAAGTAGAAAAGGGTGTATGGCATCATTTTCTGCTTGAAGAAGACTGTGCCGTGGACTGGAAAATTGGATTGCAGAGGAATGCGATGGTTGAGAAATGGAGAAATTTGTTGTACATTATCTAGAAGTTCCTCACTTGGGAAGGGAGGTACTCGTTAAATTACCTCTTTCACATTTGGCTTCTACTACATTTTGAGTAAGGTAAATTGATTAATTTCCCTCATTTTCTATTAAAGAGTTTAGACAAAATGTCTAAGAGTGTGCAAAAGAGCCAAAGAGACCGGATAGGGTTTAAATAGTGCCTTTATGGTTTAATAAGAATTATGGTTAAAAAAGAGTTAGAAGGTAGAGGAACTACGTGGGAAACATTTTTGGAATCATTTTAGGGTGAAAGCACTGTAAAATGATCTCATGGTAGGAGTCAACCATAGAAAGGAAGCAAAAAGCTTGTCAAGACAAGGGTTAGCCAACAACGGGGGAAGAAGACAACACCTTTAAAAGGTGACAAGAGTGAAAAATCAAGTATGACAAACCCCAGTCCAAGAAGCCAAACCCTAAGAGGAAGGAACAGAGTAAGGAACAAAGTGAAATCGAGAAGCTGAGACCTTCCCGGAGGTTTACACGCAGTTCATTAAAAATATGCGATGCTTCTTTGGGTAAAGAGATGGTTACACCAACTACTACAATGGAGATAATTGAGGACTTTGAGGAGTGTGTTCCTCTGGAAAACCCTCTTGTAGAAGTTCCTACAGAAAATTTGACAATGCGGAACAATCTTTCGATTTTAGCAAAAGTTGCAGCAATGGGTACTTTGATCTTGAGTTCAAGTTATGCTGAGGAGGAGGATGAAATTCCTTTGTCATCTCTGATTAAGGAAGTTAAGAAGAAAAAGGTGGCTCATAAACAGGAAATGAGGTAATAGGTAACAAAAGACCCGATAGTAGAAGAGCATGAGGATACTATTCCTCTGAATCTTGAAACACGGGAGTTGGAAAAGGAAATAGAAAATAATAATACTTTCTATGAGTTAGTGGCTAAGAAAGCACTAGTGCAAGAAGAAGATGAGGATAAAACTTCTGTATTTGGTGTGTGAAGTCAAATTCAGGAGTTGAAGCAACAAAAATATGAACTTGAAGTTTTAAATCAATGTGTAATGGACTAGAATACTACATTGAAGAGTAGGAATGAAGAATTGGTGAAGCCAGTGCAGGAATGGAAAAGATAGGTGAAAAGATGGAAATTCCATGCATCTCATTGGAAAAATAATCTAAGAAAAGTGGTTAAGTGCTTGAGGAAAGCCTGTATGAATAAGTTGAAGGCAGAAAGGTCAGGAATCAATATTCATATCTAGAAGTAAAGGAAGGCTCATAATTTTATTTTTTGCAGAGGTTGTGGGTTGTGTGAGGACACACAATGGAATGAGGTTGGGGGGATGTCGGTCATCATAATTGTCCTTTTTTAACCCTACCTTTGTCCTAATCATGCTACCCAAACCCCATTTCACAATAAAATTAAACCCTTTACACATGATTCTTGGTCCCTTTTTGTGATTTTTTTTTTATATCGATCATAGAGGCTTTTTAGTCATTTAAAAGGTTGAATAGGCTTATATTTCTTTGTAACTTATCTATTCATATTTCCTTAAGTAATGGTGAGTAAATGTCGTTAATAAAAGTTGGAGTTGGTTGGCGCAAGATCCGAAGTTATTGTACCATTCGCCATTCCTGTACCAGGTGGACATCCAGTCGATTCATTCCGGATTGACTCCAAAAATATCATATTTGTTAAGGAATGGCACACACCTACTGCTGAGGGTTTGTTCCATTTTTTGCATCAGGCTTGGAATGTTATGGATGTGCTAAATATGGAGGCCAATCATTGTTCAACATGTTTTTCCTATTAAGTTTTTCATTGTGGCCAAGAGCCAAGCATTTGTGTATAAATTAAGGATTCTAGGATAGGTTTAGCTAGTAGTACCGTGAAGAAATTTGGTACCCTATTGTTGTAATATTGTAATCTTGTATCACCATGTCCCTCTGGGCTAAATCTATGGTTTTGCAATGTATATTTGCAGAAGACTTTTAATAAAGAAGGAGATACTACTAGTTTCATTTATTTCTGGTTCGTATCATTATTTATAATGTTTCCCTCATGCATTTGATTTCAGAGTTTTCATAAAGTGAAATGAGCTAGTTGGCTAGGAACCAATCCAGATCATTCTCCCTATATTTCGTGGTGTGCTTAGATCTAGTTATGATGGTGTGAAGAGAGTGATTTTCATATGATTGAGCTTGTAGGTTTGGCAAAACCCTTGTGAATGCATTTCTCTTATGCGTGATGTTGGATTTGAGGAGTCCTCGTGTGTGTTGAGTGGATTTCTATTTCTAGTTTTAGTATTTTATTTCTTCCTAAAGAATCACACTGTTTCTTTTCTTTTCTGAGAACGCTTCTTGAGTTATTTACGAAAGATTAGATAAGTTTGTGAGTTTAATGATTTAAGTTTGATGTATTTCCTTATAGCACAACATGCCCTGATATGAATACAAGTTCTGGCTGAGTGATGATATTTTTGTGCATAAGTTTAGACTATAACGATTTCCTTACATGAACATAAACTAAATATCACTGAGTACATAAATCGTTTATGCCATTTTTATGGGTTTAAAGACTTTATAAAATGAATCTTTCAAGCAGAGTATATTTATCACTATGACAAAGATCTGAAGAGGGTTAAGTTTCATCTTTTGGATAACGTACTTTCATTTACAACACAAGAGTTTTTCTTCTATGCGATTGTGATAATTCCCTTCAGTATTTGCAGTTATTTTTTTATTGAATGCTTGTTTTGGATTGGGAGTCTCTTTCATTAAAGTTAGAGTTGAATTTTTCTTTTTTGTTTTGCTCATTTCCGGTTTACTAGCCATAGCACATTAATATATGAGTGAAGGGTGGTTGAAAGAAAGCCCATTCTAGTGCAGAAAAAATGAGTTCTAAGTGCAGGAGCAAGACGTTCCAATATATGAATAGAGAATTCCAATATAGGAACAAAACAGTTCAGTACAAGAACATAGCATTCCAATACTAGAACATAGTACTCCAGTGCAGGAAAGAAACTCATTTCGGTAGAGCAATGTGATTGCTATGGTACAAGAATGATATATTTTTAGTAAAGGAAATAGATTTAAAGGCATAATAGAAAATCATTATTTATGTTTTCTAAGCATTGGAATTCAATCACAAGAACATACTTTATTTTTTAATATGTTTTTGAGATTAATTGCAAGGAATGCTTTAATTTTTCTGTTAAATTTTTTGACGAGCATTTTTCTTGAGTAAATCTAGTACCCATAGTGGCTTAGTGTCATTTTGCTAAAAGGTTTTCTTTGCAATTTATTTCTTGTTGATTCTACAAAATTTAGTTAAAGGATTAGAAGTAGGATTTACAGAAGTTAAAACAAGAAGTCTTTGGCATTTCCTGTGCTATGAATTGAATATTACGTGGCACTAGTTTGAAAAATTAAGTGTTGAAGGAGTTCATTGAATTATAACTCCAACACCCAACATATGTCACCCCTTAAAATGTTATTGGTTCTCATAAATTGAATTTTTATTGTACATTTTCCTTAGTAGGCCCATTTTTTACCTCAAAATTCCTCTAATGGCATTTGGATCAAAGGACTTAAGTTTTTCCTCACCTCTTTGGATATTTTCCTTGGTTATCATACACTCGCAATTCACATCAACAAAAGACTCACTCTAATACGAAACTTGATCTAGATCTTTTTACTTTATTTATGCAATCAAAATCACATATAAAAGAGCATGTAACCATAAAATGCATACACAAAACATAAACATAAATGAAATGGAATCATGAGAAACAAAACACAACAGGTTGATAACAGAGTTCACCCAGTGTGGGCTACGTCTCCAGGCTCTACTCAAAGTGGGGAGGCTGCTTTCATTAATCTTCAGCAAAAGATCAAATTACATGCACGTACAAAAGGCACCATATACTTCCATTTCTAGGGATAGCTTAAAAATTGATAAATCTACTGAAGAAATGGACTGCACCGTTGAATTTGTGGTGTGAAATCATTTCAAATAACTGTAAACTTGACCCCTTTCTAACATCGTCGAAATTTGGACCCTCGGGAATCACAAAGATTCCATAAAGATTCTTTCTCGTTGGTGGGAGTTTTGCTGCTCATATGATAACTCTGACTTCACCACTACACTCCTTGCGAAAAAATGAGTAGTTGAGTATAAATTTGGCCTACTTATGAAACTAAAAACAATTAGCCCTTAGGGAATATTTTAGATTCCTCAAGATGCAACAAAGATTCCCCTCTATAAGTTGACTAAAGATCCACTGCTCAGATAAAAAAAAACTGATCATGCCATCAGACTCCTGACGAAATCCCGGCTCATTTGAGTATAAAGTTGGCATGATTATGTCACTTTGAAAATTTGGCTCCAAGGGAATCTTTTAGATTTCTCATGATTTCATAAAGATTCTTTTTTGAAAGTTAGCTCAAGATCTATTGCTTAGATGAGGAAACTGGTTACACCATCAGATGCCTTGCAGAAAACTGAGAAAAATGAATATAAAGTTGATATACTTCTTCCTCTGTAAAAAATCAACCTTCATGGAATCTAAAGAATCCTCCACAACATAAAAGAATATTCTCCTCGAAAATCGTGCCAAGCATGGTTCTACCTCGACCACTATGTTAAGGTTCCACCCTTCTGCCTCGGACTTCATTCCATTATCCCCTATATTTTGAGGTGGGTCGAGAGGCCTTAAGTAATGGTGCCCAAAATTGGTTGTAATGTCAGGCTATTTGGCCCAACAGTGTTGGTCCCGTGTATGGCAAGTGGGAGTTGGTAGGCCATGGATTCAAACCCCATGACCCTCGCCATTATTGTTTTATTATATTGAATAGTGTTTGAAGGTTCGTGGGACCGGACCAACCCCCAACCATTTGATATATATATAAATATATATATATATATATATATATTATATATGTATATAATATATATATATATATATATATATATATATATATATATATATTATATATATATATATATAACATAATATGTTACTGTCGCCGGTCTAGTTGGTTAAGTTTGACCGCTGGCCAATTGACCAATATTTTTTTAATATAAATTTGAATTTAGCCCTAATGGGCTTTTTTCTCGTTGGCAGTTTTAGGGGTCACCAGAAATTTTTAATAGGCAACAAATTCATCGCCATTGACCACCGAACCGGTCCAAATTGTCGCCTCGTTAGCAAAATTCGGCACACTGACTGGGTTTCCACGTGGCGTGTCTGGATTGACCCATATGGTTCACTGTGAGTTTGATAGGGCTGTTGACATCAACTGACACATGTCACTATGTGATTGGTTCTCATTTGAACATATGTCCACGTCACCTTGATGACATCAACATCCATATGGATGACATCAACATCCATATTTTTGACATCAACATGCCAAGTGTCACTCTGGGTCTTGCCTGCAAATTTTTTAGCTATTTTAGAAAAACTTTAGTGGGACATAACTTCTTCATACAATGTAGGTTTGAGCTGTTATCCACATTGTTGGATTTAGAATGATGAGCTCTTCGATTTGATACTGGTTTCACTTCAATCCAAGAAATTTTATTTTTTGAGCTTTTCCCGAGCCCTCTTTGATCTCAAAGTGTTTTAGGAGCCACCTGGATCAGATAATTTTTGTGGTAATCTTGAAAACCTATTTAATCAACCTCTAATTTTTAAATTTCATGATTTAAATAATGACTCTCATTTTGATAAGAAACTGATGACGTTCTCACGAAATTCAAACTTAAGTTAGGTGAGTAGGACACTTCAACTTACGATGATGGTTATGTCAGGTTACTGTCACCATGACTGTATTTGTGATTTCGGTTAGTTCATTATTCTTTTGCACACATTTTTCATTAATGTCATCACATGGGATGTCAACACTCTCTTGAGGGATGTTTATTTTGTTCACGTAAAAAAATTCAACCCTCAGGGAAGAAAGTTTAATTTGATTATTAAACTTCCACTTCTACTTCCCATCTCAAACAAATATCTAATATGTGATCTGGAAACATATAAGGGCTTTTATGAATCTTCTACATCATTCATCAAATAATCTCGCTCACATGAAATCATGGATTTTCGTCAACATGTTAATATCACTTATGACATGGACTTTTCTTTGTTCAATCTTTCCTGTTATAGTTTTCCCAAAGGTTGTTTCCATGATCCTATTGTGGACTCATTAGAATAATCTTTTGAGTTCGAGCCCATGTCCTGTGACCTATACTTGCATGTGCTTCGTTGAGTCTTTTATGGCCATAGGTCTGTTCATTATTGTTGTTGTGGAGTCTTCTATTTGGTAAAGCATTTGAGTGTGATACACCATTGTGAATACACTTTTATTTTTACGTCTCAGTGCACATGTTTGCATGGTATGTCTTTTTCATTGCACTGCTTTTTTTTTTGGTTCTACACAATCACATCTTTCCACCCAAATGTTGGGTGCAACTCCTATGGCTGCATTGGAAATTCCACCTCACATGACTTGACCATGTATTGTTTAGTTTAGTGTAGGATAGGTTGCACTTAGTAAGATGCATTGCGTGCATGTTTTGTGTTTACGTTTTTCCTATTTTGGTTCTTTTTATTTTATCTAGTCTTGAATAGAGCTAGTTTTGAGCTTCGAGATGATGTGGCTTAACTTTTGTGCAAGGCAAGTTGTAGTACCATAAAACCCTTGGCTTATTTGTTACCCTCTCTTTGTTTTGGTTTACAGCAATTTCGAGTCGATGATTTTCCGATGGAAAATACGATTCTTCAGTAGTGAAGCTGTACACAAACCATGATGCCTGTATCTATTTAGGATTCTCATCTCTACACTCAATATTGTTTATGAATAGTGTATTCTTTCTTATCTATTTGAGTAGAGTAAGTTAAGGGGAAAAACTTTTAGCGATTAAAGCATCATAGGTCCAAAAGCTATCTATGAAGGAGCAACCTATTATGCTCTCAATAAGTTGGGATCCCTATTTTTGTTTGTTGAAAAATGATAAGTTCCTATTGATATTCCTATTGAAAAGAAGGAAAGTAAAATAAAAAATTAAAGGTTGAAAGAAGAGAAGTCTTCCTACGCAGGGAGGTGAAGTAAGTGACTTCGTCGTGTTACTTTCCAGGCTCACTGGTAGTGAAGCAACGTTTATGTTCCTTAAGTGACTCTGTCAGGGTACTGTCCAGGCCTACTGGCAGTGGAGAAAACACCAGAGATGTACAACTCATACTCTGTTTGCTTTAACTCGCAGTCCTATATTACCCTTAGTTACATTGACAAGATAATGATATGGCTTCCTTTATGTTGTTTTAGACTGAGTAGTGGAACTGGGAAGACTATATATTTAACTAGGTAAGAGTGGGGAGCTGAGGTAACCCACTAACTAAATCAATACTTCCTGGAGAATTGAGACTTTGCGCCTAAATGAAACCATTTCAGAGAAGTTAGGGTTTTCCTAGTGTGCGCCAAGTGTTGTCACTACGATAACAAACCTCCACATTTTTTTCCTAAGTCAAATTTGGAGCCTACATTAATTGTTGTTTCAAGCCCCTTAATGTCGTCATGTTGTTTGATTTTTTATTTGTGTGTTTTCTCCTAGTGTCCCATCCTCCTAAGTCAATGTTTCCTAAGTGTCGTCACCTAACCATTTGAAGAACTTAAGTTATCTAGTCCATGGTTAGGTAAACTCATGACTTATCTTGAATTAGAAACTTTCCTTTTCACCATGCACATACTTGAAAAACACTCAAAAGCACAAAAAAAAAAATAATAAAATCACCTTTAAAGGAAAAAAACACACTCCAAGTTGGTGAAGACATGCGCTTGAGTTGAGCGCACTCCTTCGGGCTGAAGAAGTGCACCCTCCTTGAGCACACTCCTTCATGCTAAGAAAGTGCACCCTGCATGAGCACACCGCTTCATGCTAAAGACATGCACTCTTCCTGGGTGAATGCATGAGAATATTGTTACATGTGGTGCACTTTTAGAAAATAGGAGCCCACTTAACTTCCTTTAACTAATCCTTTCACTCATCGATAAGTGACGATCATGCATGAATTAGTTTTGCATGTAAACTCTTTTAAATCAACCCAGTTAATCATTATTTTGCATTATCATTCTCATCTGAGTTGAGTGAGCAACTGGAGATCAAAACACTCTTCATCGACCCGCTTCACAAGTAAGTTTTGCATGTTGAATCTTTTCATCGCTTTTCATGATTTCACTATTTTTCTTGCTTTTCTTGCCATCATTTCTTGGTTTTTCAATTCGATTGTTGTTGTTTCTATTCAATATTCATGATGCAATTGTTAAACTCTTCATATTATTCAACCTTCCATATTCCACCAAGAGTGTGAAAACTTCTATATAAGCTTGAAGATTCGTCTTCTCCTCATTCCTATCATGAAATCTTGTTGTTAAACTTGTTTCTTAGCTTTCAATAGGTAGAGTGCACTTTTAGAACTTGAAGCCTGACTAACCTTTAAAACTGCACCTAAAATAACCAAGTTTTCCTCTTGAGTGCACTTCTTCACCATGAAGAATCGCGCCCTCCCTTGAGTGCATGAGTGAACCATGAATACTCGAAGCACTTTCCTTCATCCCTTTGACATGCAAGAGTGAACCCCAAAGGCCTACAGGCTTGGAAGCATGCTACTTCATCCCTTCGGAGTGCGCTAGCGCATCCTCCTTGTCTCCTTGAGCGCATGAACACACTGTGAAGGCCTGAAGGCCCAAAAAACCATCCCTTTGGCCCTTCATAGTTTTCCAATGCGCCCTTGATGGTTTTCTTCACTTGTTTGAGTGCATGAGAACACTACAAAGCCTCGAATGACCCTTGAACTTCCTTCATCCTTTAAAAGTGTTCCCTCCTAGTTTGCATGCCTATCTTCTCATGCATGCAAGTGATTTTGTGCTATCGTTGATAGATTTTCATGTCTAGTTACATGTGATGGCTCTTTATACTTGATTTACAAGTATTGCTACATAATTAGGTTGCATTAAGCTAATATTTTCACTATGAGTGTGTTTCCTCAAATAGGTGTTCATGCTACAAGTATTGTCACCCTTTCACCATTTGTTGTCGCCATGCCTCCCTGTAAAGTGGTATCCAAAGAAGTATCAGAAGAAACAATTGAGGAACATGTTGAAGTTATCAAGCCAACCATTCGAATATATGCAGACACATATTGCTTTATTGATAAGACTATAGAGGTCATATGGAGTGGTATATAGAACACATTCATGTAGAAATTTTTCGCTGAGGACTTGGAGGACTTAGAAGTGTACATCAATATCAATAAGTCTAGGATGCATAGGATAACATGTAGATTCTCACTCATATTCTATACATAAGTAATTGAATGGATCATTACACATATGGATGACTCTCATCTTGTGCTTCCTAGTGAGAGTAGCAGTCAAATTGCCACCTATTATGGAGAAGATATGCATACATATTACAAGATGCTTAGGACCACATAATATTAAAACACTAACTTTTACCAAAGATGGGTCTATCCTGACATGAGTGACATTATTAAATCATGGTGTCAAGAGCTTGCAAAATTTCTCCATTGCCCATCTATAGTCTATCTGACAAATATTATTAGAGAGGTATATCATTATTTGATAACCATGTGTTGTCATTTGCATGGGAGAAAGAGTGCTAAGGTGTTTGAGGAAAATTCGATATATATGCTCCATATTGTGGTAACCCATGGTAAGGATTTCAATTGGGCAGATATATTTTCATTTGTGTTGCAATGTCATGTGGGGAAAGCAAACTCATCTTTGAGGGAGAATCAGGGCCCATAATTCTACATGTTTGTATTTCTTCTAGATGGAATCTGTGCACAATATGCGTTCCCAGGAATGTACTAGAATTAGACCCCTAAGTGTAATTTTTAACTCTATACATAAATTAGCTGCAAACAAATTCCTAAAACATAGAAAATATATAATGGCAAGAAACACAATAAAAATACACATAGATTTTCCCTTGGATCCCAAAACCAGGACTACCAGATTGATTTTTCATTATATTCCTTTCAATGTTACAATACATATATATACATGTCGAAGCATCCATAAACCCCAATCCATTAAACATGGATTAGAACATAACCATAGTTCCCTTAACCAGATCTACAAGTTACCATGGGCAGAAAACCATCATGCCCAAAATCATGTGAGAAACCCATGCACAAAACCATGGGTAGGTTCGTCCACCTAATATAGGGTCTTAATTTTTTTTCCCTGGGATGCTGCTTAAGACCCCATAGAAGGGGGCTACCGCCCCCCTCAAACCCCCAGATAGGGGGCAACTACCCCCCTTGTGACCCCCCCGCTGTGCCCAACACAACGAAGGGGGGGATTGCCTGCCCCTCGTCTAACCCCCTGGTTTCTTGCGTGGGGCTAGTTGTGGAAAAAATATAACACACACCCAAAATTCTCCCACTTATTGTTTTCTTTCTACACAGGGGGTCACATGAGAGCTTAGTCATTAGTCCAAACCTGCAACGCCCATTGTTTCTATACTCCAAGAAAACTTCTCACTAGTCACAAACTTCATCAATGCATCTGCAATATTCTTCAAAGTGTCCACCTTTAGAAACAACACCTGATTGTCCTCAACCGTATCCCTCACAAAGTGATACTGAACATTAATATGCTTTGTCTTTGAATGATAAGTAGGGTTCTTGTCCAAGAAAATTGCACTTTGGTTGTTACAATCTATCCTTATAGATCATTGTACTAACCCCATACTTGAACACAATCTCTGCAACCAAACTGATTCCTTGCTTTCATGAGTGGCTATCATGTATTCTACCTATGTAGTTGAAAGTACCACTATAGAATGTCTCTTGCTCATCCAATTGACTACACCTCCAAATAGGTTAAACACATAACCACTTGTAGATATTCTCTGATCCATATCTCTAGCCCAATCTACATAAAAAAAGCCATGGATGTCCAAAACTCTGTCCAATCCTAGTATACCTTGATAGCAGAAACCATAATCACTAGTGCCACATAAATACCTAAAAACTCACTTCACTGTTGTCCAATGCTCCTTCCCCAATTTTGACATAAACCTTCTCAATACTCCCACTACATGTGTAATGTATAGTCTAGTACAGACCATTGCATACATCACGCTACTGACTACACTTGCGTATGGAATACGCGACATGTCCTCTTCCTCTTCTTATGTCCGGAGACACTGGTCAACAAATAAATTTACACCTACAGGAATAGGAACCTTCACCAGTTTAATATCCCGCATATTAAACCTCTGCAGTATTCTCTCGACATACTTTCTCTGGTTTAACCAAAGCTTCCTCTTTTCCTGATCTCGTTTAATTTCCATTTCCAAAATATAGTTTGCATCAACAAGATCTTTCATGTCAAAATTGGAGGAAAATTGGGTCTTCAAATCCTAGATAATTTCTTTTTCATTTCCAACCAACAACATATCATCCACATATAAGACCAGATAAATAACATGATCACCAGTTATTTTAAAATACACATAGTGATTTGCTTTGCTTCTGGTGAAGCCAATTCCTCGTATAAATGTATCAAATTTCTGATACCACATCCTTGGTGACTATTTTAACCCATAGAGAGATGTTTTTAACCTACATACTAGTTATTTATTACCCTTCACCACAAAGCCTTCAGGTTGATTCATGTAGATATCTTCTTCCAGATCCCCATGAAGGGCACATTTGTTCCTAAGTCATAATGTTATATGGTGGTTAAGTCACTTTTATGGTTTTTAGAGTCCAAGTATAGGGATAGAGTCTCATTTCCATCATCAAATAAAGTTCAACAACCTTGTTTTACACTTTATGGGTCCCATATCATGTTTTGATATGGGAACGTCGTCATATAGAAAACACATCTCCATACATTTTTGTCTCATTGCCTCTGACAAAAAGGATGGGACTATTTCATCAAAGGTCAAGGTAGTTATATTGCCACCTATTGCAACAACCAGAATATCCCATGAATCTGGTAAAGAACATAATTGACTTACCAATGTATTAAAGGTGTTCAAATGCTTTGTCATTGAGTCTCCATACTTCATCCTCAGGTTATACAACTTTTTCTGTAGGAACAATGATGCAGGGCTAGCTTGCAAAACCCAGAATCTTTTTGCAATTTTGCCCATGCATATAAAACATGCTCCTCAAACAATTTCCCAACTTCAATACACAGCAAATTGACACTTAAATCTGCGGAAGCTTTTCAATATCTTGTTCACAAAATACTATGTGTTAGAAAACAATCATGCTTCAAATAATTTTCATTTACTCAACCCCAAACTTCATTCATAGAATGCAAATTCAATTAAATTCTGAACAGATTCCAATAAAAAATGCTCTGCGCCCTTATGAAGCTCTACGCTTCCTATTACTGTGTGTTCTATTTGTTTTCAAAACACTTCTCATTAAAACCACAACTTGAGTCAATTCTCTATTTCAACATCTGATCAAAATTACTATGAACTAACCTTACTGCTCACGATTCTCCCACCAATCGATTTTCACCTGCAAACTTAATAAACATTCAAACATTTAAAATGCAGCCTTGGATACCAAACGCTGGCTAATTTTGCAATCCTCCATGATTTGACACACCAGAAAGACATTTACCATAAGGTGATCCACGTATTCAGTTATCGCTCCATCCGCAAGTCGCTTAACACAATTATTTTAGCGCCAACAAAATCTATTCTTCTTAATGAAACAAGGAAATCGTTTTTCAGTTCTACAGATTATCTGCAAATTTAAAAGTTTGCCAATCGAATTTCATTCGATCAGATCTCCCACGCCATTGAATTCCTTTAAAACGCCCTTCCGACATTCATTAACTCTGTATTCATTCTTCTGCAACCCATTTGGACTTTAGACAATATGAATTCAGTGCATTACTGTTCTTGCAGCATTTAAAAGCCAGGCATTAATACATTTTTGCTGCAAATACTGCTACTGTTTCATTTCAAACCATACGTTCTGATTTCATTTAAACATTTCTCATTCCATTATTAAAATCAACTCACCATTCCAGTTTTGATTATGGCTCCTCGCTTCCACAGTTCGATTTCAAACCTGCGCTGTAGACACACATTAACCATTCAAATGTAACTTCAACACTACAAATCGACTTTTTAAAACTCCCGTCTGCACATCTGCATTTAACACAATAATGTCAACGCATACTATATAATATCTGAAATGTTCTTCGTATCCTATATTTGTGGATTCAACCTGCAATTTCTCACCGTATAAGTTCCAAACGCTATCTCTGCCTTTAACACAACGATTTCATTCAGATCGCAATCCTTCATTGCTTAATTACTTTGCCAGGTTTGGGAATTTGATGACTTGTATTCATTTTATATAATTGCAATTGTAAATTTGCCGGAGGATATACAAACCCAAACTTTGAAACCTTGTCTCCTCCGTCTGGTGTATTATGAATTCATCAAACAGGCCAATATTCACCCAACAGTTTGATATTAATCTACTGTTGCTTTGCCTATTGAACCAATTTACACAGCGCCTTCAGCATTCAACTTACAATTTGAACTGGTTTTAAAATTTGAAATCGGCATGGATTCACAGGGATTCTTGACAAAAGTTTATACTAATAGCAAACCAATCCAAAAGAACAATCTTATACCAAGGTTCGATACAAACCGAGGATTAAAATACAACCTTCTTACGCAGAGATTAATGTCTTGTACATTCAATGGTTATGCATAGCGATTCTCACACAAGTCGATGTGAATTCAACACATATATTGATCATTTCTTCATAAATTCAATAATACCATGAAATTCAAAAATCAAATAAACAATTTCTCAATCAATCAATGTATGTATAATCTGAATAAAACCAATGACTTACAAACTTTTGTTGTTCAGATATTCCTGTTCTGTGGCCCTTACAAATTTCCAGAGGCTTACAGCCTTCGCTATTCAAAACCTACTCTCAATCACTCTTACTCTTACTCACAATCTAAATCTCTCTTTATCCTCTCAAAAACCCCTGATATTTATACATAGATAATGCATTTAATTCACTCAAAATATCTCTCCACCTAATCCTCAACTAATCTATATTTTAGGTGTGGACTCAACAAAGTCCTATACATAGAATTCCTAATCTCTAATTTTGCTCCTATACTATTTCTCTCATATCCTTTTAATCAATAAAATAATAATTACAAAATCCTCACTTTTCCAAATTATCTCCTATTTTATTAAAAATAACAAATTAATTAATAAAATATTAAAATTGTTACACCCCCTTTTATCACATATTTACAAATGAAAAAAATGAAAAAATGGTCTTGATGCTCCTGCATCAAACAATTTATTCACCAAAGAATTAGATTGGTACAAAGTCCCTAACTTTTCCCACAAAGTCTTCGTCGTAGCTTCCTCTGATAAATTCAACAATACTGAATCTGAGATACACAACCATATTTTTCCCTTTGCCTTCCGATCCAACTTCATCCACTCTTCATCTGACGTGTTATCACCCTAAAATTTTCTAAAACTTGGACAATTTGCATTTGTTCCTAAGTCATAATGTTAGATGGTGGTTAGGTCACTTTTATGGTTTTTAGAGTCCAAGTCATAGGGTTAGAGTCTCATTTCCATCATCAAATAAAGTTCAACAACCTTGTTTTACACTTTATGAGTCCCATATCATGTTTGAAAGTCATATGTTTAGCCATTAAAAAAAAGTTGAAACTAGCTACGAATCCACGTTTTCGTAGTGTAGACAGTGTAAAAAACTAGTTTTGCACTACGAAATCATTGAAGCAACTTTTTTTCAATAGAAAAAATCTGTTTTAGGTAATCAACTTCCAGGAGGATTTTTGAGCAGCTGAAAGCATATTTTGGAAAACTGAAAGAGGTTTTTATTCCTAACATACTGAGGTACAAATACCTCTTTCAGTTTCTTCAAATTCATTATTATCTAGGAGAAATGGATGACCCAACTTGCGCTAAGAAACTACTATAGGTGCAGCTTTTCACAAATTAGAATTTTCCAGTTTACACTTGATATTCAAAGACAGTTTCTGGTCACAGGAAAAGGTATTTTTGAATTCTAAAGGAGGCTTGTCTTTATCAACTCTCCAGCTACAATAAAATATATCAACTTCTTCATAAGTGTTATCAGTTAGGAGATACTAAGATTTCTTTGAAACCCTAATTTCAGAGAACAAATTTTTCCTGTTTTACATGTGTTTTTCAAGGACAGATTTTGGACAGCTGGAGAAGTGTTTTAAAAAACCAAGAGAGGTTTTTGTTCTAGACAACATGGAATACAAAAAACTCCTTCAGTTTCATAAAGAATGTCATGGATGAGAAGATAAAGGCTCTGTCCCACGTGCTAATGTTCAAAGATCCTAAACCTAAAAACAAGGAAACATGTTCCCTAATTTCTAGGGTTTATCATCAACAGTAAGGTGACAACGTGGGAGGCTTCATCAAATTCGACCTCATGAGGTTGCAGCTATCAAAGAATGCATTCAATGTTTATTTAAGGTGGTTTAGTCATAACAAGGAGTTGTACTCCTAATTGTATTAGGACTCTAGGACTATTAGTTAGCTTGCAAATGCATTTAAATGTTTGTTTTATGGTTATAATAGGTGTCACTCATAGCAAATTCGAATTCTCTTGATGAGGGATGATGGAATCCTTATTGTAAAATCTATATATGAAGCCAGAGAGAAAATAAGAGAGGGTTGGAAAATGAGATAGAAAAAGACTACTTTTGTAAATGCTCTGCAGGGACTGATATATACAGAAGCAGTTTGACTTTTCTGAAGCTGAGATTCTTAGTGTACTTTAGTGAGCTTTATATTTTATCTTTGATATGTTTTACTTCCATAGTCTTAATTCTTATTACTTAGAATTCATGGAGGAACATGCTCTGACTTCCTTTAAGTATTAAACTATGGTGAATTGAGTTCTTGGGTCCTATCTTTGGATGTTTTTCTTTTATGTTTTAATACTTATTACTTATAATTCATGGTTACTCATGCTCTGAATTCCTTTGAGTATTAAAATTTTATGAATCACTTTAAATACTTTCCTTTTGAATACCTTTATGTGTCATTACTCAGAATTCATGCCCACATGCTCTGACTCCTATGAACTTCAAGCAATTGAAACTTTCCTGAATGTGTTACTCTTTCATTAAAGTATATACAAGCCTCAGTTTTATAAGAAGAGATATTTGTTATCTTTATCTCTATCACTGACTCCATGGCCCAATGGTAGCAAGTCTCCATATTTCAACCGATAAACATATAAAATCACAAACCATAGAGTTAGCCATCTATCTATATCTTTAATCAATATCATTAAACCTTTGAGAGAGCCCTCTCAGGCTGAGGAGGCTAAGCCTTAGCTAAAAGATTGGTTTGAAATATTTACACTGAGATAGTTTGATTAGTAGCCTATCAGGGTCCTATTTTGGTGATAACATGATGTTGCCGTTGGTTTATGTTAAAATTGGCAAGTAGGACCAAACTCCATATGGGTCATCTTATTTATGACAACTAATATTTATCTTGGATTCGTCTCTTCGAGAGGTGTAGGATTGATCGAAATATCATCCGATTATGACATGTACCAATGAATTTATGAATTTATTTTGATCATGGTCAAATTTTCAAGGTCGGGCAACAAACTTATGTAGGTTCATAAGCCCAACAATCACGTCTACTCATCCTCAACATTGCATATAAATAGAAGGTGACTTAGCCTCATTTGGACACACTCATGTTCACACTTCTTTCTCTCTCTTTCCTCATTGATTGGGTATGGATTTTTGAGCCCTCTCTCCACATGTTTGAATTTTAGGAAAGTGAAATTTCAAGAGGCAAAAATTTTAGGAGGCCGAAATTTCAAGAGAGCGAAAGTTCAGGAGAGTGAAATTTCAGGAGGCCGAAATTTTAGGAGAGCAAAAATTCAGGAGGCCAAAAATTCAGGAGACCAAATTTCTAGACAGTTTGATCAAGCATTGAACAACATTCATTGACCTCCTGGGCTACCTACTTTACTCTTATCAATCCGGTAGTTCGTAACAAACTTGGAAGCATCGGTGTTGTATGCATAAGTACTAGTTCTCATTGCAGGTTGTCACTTGGTTAGCTAGTGCGAGATCACTGGGAGCTCAAACCAACTTCTATGTATTCTAGAAGAAGCTCCATATGTGATGGAAGGAAAGAAAGATTACTCTACAGATGCTATTCTAACTGCAAAAAGGAGAAAGACTGGAATGTAAAGCAAGCCTAGTAAACCCTAATCAACCAACTAATTCTACTTTTGTAGAAAGCACTATGAAAACCATGAAAGGAATGCCATTAACTACTCAAATAAGTAAACAACATCTAACTATGCTATTTCTGGAAATAAATAAGCAAATAATATATTTTTGGATTTTTTTTACGTATTTTTATGTGAAATTGACATGCATGTAATTTATTTTGTGTGAGTGTGGCATCAAATAGGTGGCATTGGAGGGAAGTT
This sequence comes from Pinus taeda, assembly GCA_000404065.3. Lineage (NCBI taxonomy): Eukaryota > Viridiplantae > Streptophyta > Pinopsida > Pinales > Pinaceae > Pinus > Pinus taeda. The sequence goes on along the minus strand of APFE031446590.1, from coordinate 105,927 downwards.
TTGGATCTTGAGAGGATGTAGGATGGTGTGGATGGGTGCTAGGAGGTCTCAGGTGGCTTTCTGGAGGCTTTTCCCACACTTAGCCTTCAAAATAAATCCTACATGAAAATCTACAAGAGGACACAGGAAATCTATAAGAGGAAAAACAACATTCTACAGGAGGCCTATAGGAGGAGGCCGAGAGTAGTTTTCACTGTTTTGAGGGTGTGAGAGTGGGTGAAAAAGGTAGATGAAGATTGGAATGAGGTTTTAGGGTGCCTATGGTCTACCATGAACCACCAGGAGAGAGAAAGATGATTGGATTTTCTCAAGGAGAGAGGAAGAAGTCCTTGGAAAAATGTAGGAAATTAAGGCAGAATTGAGGTGAGGTTTGGGAGACCAATAGGGCATGGACTAGATGGAGGGTGTGATTGCTGATAAGCTGGCATATTGCTGGAATAGATTTGCTACATAGAAACTGACAGTCAACCAAGGAAATCAAGCAACAAGTGAAATGAATACATTGAGGAAAAACAGAGTTTTGCATAAAAAGTGTCTAAACTATGATCTATGAAAGGAAATGCTGTGAAATGTTGTAGAAAGGAAAGCATGAAATAAGACTATTGCAAATCAAGAAGTAAGCATGATGAAGAAGATCTAAAGCAAAGAAAAACTAGACTTTTAACCTACTAAAAAGCTGCAAACACTAGAAGTCCTATGAAGGAGGAAAATCTGTGTTTTTTGGGGCAGCAAGAGGGTCTTTGCCTCAAATCATGGCCCCAAAGGGAGGAAGAGAGGCCAAGGAACTGTTGCTAGCCTTTTGAATCTTTGTTGATCACTGCTTAACCTGCTATAGAAAGCACAAATGGAAGCAAACTACTAAATCATCAAAATCAACCTATTCTTAACCATAAAAGAAATACATCTAACAACAAACTAATCTAGAAACTGAAACAAAGCATACAGATACAAGTAAAGATGAGTTTGGCTACTTGGATTGGGCCCTAACCCAAGAGCTTCAACCCTCTGAGGTAACTTAGTGCTAGCTCAAAAAGGATTCCATCTTTATTTTCAAAACAATAGCAAGATTACATGAAATTTTCACAAAAAATAAGCTCGAACTTTGAGCAGAGTTTACATAAGCAAAAATCCAACAAAAATCTGACCCTAGTGAGGCCCTAGGCCTCTCTATTTATAAAAATGAAGCTACCAACAACTTCCTTAAAATCAGGGAGGCTTGGCTTCCAAAACTTGAGATAATCACCAGTCATCCTCCACTTGCTCGACTGCCTTCTAGTGCATGGTTCAGCTGCTTGTACTCTGAGTTGAATGAAGGGGAATTCGAAGTGAGGAGTAATAAATGAGGGAGATTCCCTTCTATAAGTCCTCTCCTCTATCCACTTTGATTTATTACTGCCATTTTCCCACTAGATCCTTGACTTTGACCTCGAAAATCATCAATAATCTACATTAAATACACATTAGACCACATGGCACAATAACTAACTCAACTCACTCTATAGGCATAAACATAATAAGAAATCATGTACTGAGCGAAGAGAATGGCTAGTTTGACTAGGTTAGGAGGTAAAATGAGCCCATATAATTACCCATTTATGAGGCTCATCATCACCCCCTACCGAAAGTGTTACTCATCCTCTGAGCAACCTAGTCAATCTCCTCATCTTTTATGGCCCTGGTGGCCTCCCTAGCATCCCAGGCGTCTAATGTGGTCTACTCTTCTTTGCCATAGAATCTTGCCTTCCTGTCTATCTCCTTCCACTGCTCCTCCTCTTCTTGTTCTCTTCTGCCTTCCAGCATGCCTAACAGAAATGGGGGACTCAGTTTGAGGCCAATCCAGTTGATCTTCAGCCTCTGCATGGAGTGCTTGTACATTGGAACTCTTCTCAATGCCTCCTTCAGCCACATGGGGGAATGATATTACTTGATCTGCAAACTGTGTGGTAAGGTGTTCCATCTCCTCATGCATGCATGCACACAATCATCCCCAAGTAGCCTTTGCATATCCTCAAAGTGTACAATGGCTTGTGCCTAATTGGTGAGATATCTAGGGGCAATTTGAGGATCATTAGCAGGCAGGTTGTGTGTGCTGATGAGTGCCATAGGATCTGATGGCTCAACTCTTATCATTAGTGGCTTATTCTGCTCATTTACCATCAATCTTTTATTTTTCTGCTGCCCTCAATTCTTCATGGTTCATCCATGAGGCCATGGCTATTAATTGCAGGTCCCTTAGCTTGGCATTGGGGTCCCACACATTCATGTTTATGAGGGCCATGTTATGTAGGTAGAATTATACCATATTTGCCTTATCCTCTGATGTGCTTTGGTCACATAGATCCATAAACTTCCTGTAGTATTAGAAAGGCGTTGTGCCTCTTTGTGCGAAAGTCTTTATCTGGAATTGTAACCATTGGTCCTTGAGATAGAGGCCATAGGATTTTGCTGGTGTTCTACATTGCAATGCCTCCATGGATAAGCTATCCATGCATGCCAGCTGAGTCTCCTTATCTTGCAGCTACCTCCTTAACAATTCATTTTTAGTTTCAAGGTGGCTTCTTGTAATTACTTCCCTATCTCTGATAACACTCAACTCTCTGCCCATTTCTCTAAGTTTGTTTTCCATATGGTCAACATCCTCAACTCCTTTGGATTTGGTTATTTGCATCCACCTATGTGTTCTTATTCTCTCTTTCTCTAATTCAAAGAATAGTGGAATTGCAAATTTTTGTGGGATTATCCTTCCTCCCTCAAGCAGATTGTAATAGGAAGCTAGACTAGGCTGGGGATCAGGTTCTTATATCTTTGGTTCTTCCTCCTTCACCTGTGGCTGTTCTTCTATCCTTTTATCAAGCTATTGGGTCTCTTGTAGTTTTGACAGTGTCTCTTGTAGAACTGTCTGAGCTTCCTATAGGACTGTCTTTGGGTCCTGTAGTGCTACCTTTTCCTTCCATGTGGAAGATCTAGGAGTCCCCCTTTGATATGTGATAGGTGTTTTGGAAGGGGATTCTTTCCCCTTGGCAGAGGATGAATCTTCAATTGTAATTGACACTTTTTAAGAGGGCCGAGGTTTTCCTGTTTTGATTCTTGTGCTCTTCCTAGCCTTGAAATACATGGAGGCCTGTCTTTTCCCCTTTTGCTTTGACTTGATTGGTGTACCAAGGGTAGTGAGGGTAGCTGCTACCTCCCTTTCCAGAGTCTCAGGGGACTCTTCTCTTGTTCTGCCTTTTCTACCTCTTTTTCTCCTCCTTCTGCCTCTTTTTCTGTCTCTTTTTCTGTCTCTTCCTGCTTTGTTTCCTCAACTTTCTCCTCCTCTATTTCGGTTTCTTCCTCCTTCCTTTCTTGTTCTGCTAAGTCACCAGTGGATTCACCTTCTCCCCCTTGCTTCTCTTCCTCCTCACTACCAGTAGGACTGACATCATAGGTTAAGGCCTTTATGTCATCCTCAGCTGTCATGTTTCGGAAGACTTCCCATGCTATAGGGAGTGTAAATGTATGGAGGGCTTCCTCCACTAGGATTTTGATTAACCCATGGTGATCTAGCTACTCTGAATTTCCTTCTTGAACCTTAGTGTTGGAGTCAATGAGGGACTGCAGGAGGAAGTAGGGGATATTAAGCTTCTGAGGTGCTGGAGTATCCATGCCATACCTTAATTCATGGAGGATTCTAAAGTGATAACCATAGATGATGCTGTACCTCCCCTCACAGGAAATGTATTTGATTATTTGATGGCTAACCTCATCCGAAGGATATGGTATGCTAGCCCTTCTAATGCCATTTTTATCCTCTACAGGGGTTTCATTGTTTTGGAAAAAGTTTTTCTTAGCAGCCTCGCCAATTGGTTTTTCATCCTTACTCCAAGGCAGCCCAAGAGGAAGGGTAGTGAACCTACTGATAAATTCAGGGGTTACCTCCATGGAAAGACCTCTAAAGATGATAGTGTCATGAGTTCTTGTGTGGGGTACTAGAGAGAGAAAACCCTTGGGAAATTTCCTCATCAAACCCTTGGAATTTCTCAAAGAAATTCATCCAATTTTCCCTTGTGAAGATGTCCACCACTTCTAGATGTGCATGGAGCCTAGTGGAGTTAGTGGGCTCATTTCTCACAAAAGCTCCTGTCATTTTGTTTATACTCTTTTGGGAAACCAAATGTGGAGATGGAGACAACAAATTTTGAGAAAAATAGAGGAATAAAGGAGACTGTGTGTGTGTGCATTTTTTTTTTAAATAAGCATAAAACTTTTTATGTATTTTCTCCTCTCGTAAAGACTTATTTCCTCCTCAGATTGAGAATAGTTATTTCATATATTGATATTCAATAGGGGGTATGCATGAACCCTACCTCTTCAGATCGAGAATTGTGCAAATAATCGGGTTTTCTCTGTTCAAAACAACTCACTGCCCCTCATGTAGAATTCCTATAGGTGCTCCTGTAGAAAACACCGAGAGCAGGAATATGGGAGAGATCGATGGAGGATGATGGTTATGAGGCTATGGGGGCACAAGGAGACTACTGTAGCTGAGTTACGAGGAGTGAATGAAGGAAACGATGGTGAGAATGCTCGGGGAGGAGTACTTATTACCCTCTATGGATATTTCCGGTGATGAGGGGTGAGCTGGCAAGGTATATGTTGGCCATATTTGGACCATTGGTCCCCACCTAATTGGTCATCATGGCTTCTCCTCGTAATCATCTCCCATCATTGCATCAAAGTTCATAATTCCTCCACTACCTGTCCTTGGGATGTTGTGCTGGAGTTGACTGTGCGCACATGTGGGTGACATCTCGGATGAGTGGAGTCAACTAGATGAAGGTGGCCAAGTTAACTGGCCACCTTTCCCTCGTTCAACCTCAACCATCTTGTTGCTTTTGCATGACTTCTAATTATACAAATGCAAATAGAGGAGTGATTTAGTTGCTTACCTGTGATCCGAATGTATTTGCTATGAGGTGTTGTGGCTCTCTCTCTGATACATGCCTTTATTTCTTTTGATGCATGCTATCTGCTTGCTGATGTGTGGCTATGTATTGTGTAGGTTATTCTCTGGCTGGGTCTAAGCTTCAGGTTTCTTCTCAACCTTCATATGTGCATTCTCCTGCTGCTGGTGCTGGGTTTTGATGGGATCAGCTGCTACAGGAATTCCTACAGGAGCTCCCGTGGCTACTTCTCCCATTGAAACTTTAGCTCCTTCCTGTGCCTGGAGCTTGAGGATGATGCCATAGGTATAGATAAATATGGAGAGGTACTAGGTAGGCTTCAGGTGAGGTGGATGGTGCTGCTTCCTCTCTTGTTTTTTTGTTTTATTTTTTCTTTTATTGAAAAACTGTTTTTTTTATGTTTTTCTTGGACAGGGAAAAAAATGATGCTTGGGGTGTGATGTAGGCTTGGAAATGATGGCAAGGAGGTTTGAAGAATATAGGAGAGTTTATAGGCTCTTCATGAAGCTTCCCTGTCCCTCAAACTGCCTTTTGTATCCCTTTCTGGCTCTCTATAATTCCTACAAGAGCCTCCTGTAGAAAACACAGAGCCTCCTGTAGAAAACACAATTTTTGAAAAAGAAGCATAGTGGGGTGAAAGAAATGCCATAAATGATGGAGAAAAGTGTGGAGAAGGTGAGATGGGTGCTGTTATGAATGACAGGGTCTCCTTGGCACCTTATTTTGCTCCCTGTAGTCCTCCTGCAAACCTACAATGCAACAAAAATTCATTTCTACTTTTTTCTCTTTTTTGTTTTGTTCTTTTTTTTTTTTAAACAACTAGGGTTCCTCAGAGAGGTTTTCACCCTAATTTCCTACCCTGGGTGCCTCCAAGGGAGTTTTTCACCCAGGGATCTTATTATTTTCTCTTTTTTTGACATCACTGGACCGCCTTAGAAGAGGTTTTCAACCTAATGCTGGGACTCAAGTGCCTCATGGAGGTTTTCACTTGAGTCATTTTTATTTTTTATTTTTTCTTCAGTGAGTGGGTGAAGTGGAAGCAAAGACATGCTCCAATACCATCCCTGTTTTATTCAAAACTTCAATAAACCCTTGCTTGGAGAGGGGTTTCTTATATACCTTCAACTAATGTCCATTTACAAGCATGGGGATGGCTTCATCATCAATGGTTTTGATCAGAACTAAACCATTGTCATTACATTTCTCCACAGTGTAGGGTCCCAGCCATCTTTTCCTCATCTTGCCTTTGAAATATTTGTATCTTGAATCATAGAGTAGTGCCCAATCTCCCTCTTGGAATTGCTTCTCCTTGATATTTTTTCATGCCATATCTTCCTCTGAAGTTGAACTACCTCTGTGTGGAGAAGGGATTGCAATTTGTATTCATCCAATCCATTGAGCTGAAGTAATCTCTCCTTCTGTGCATTGATGAGGTCTAGGTCCAGTTGAGCTGTCATCCTTAGTGTATTGAACTCAAATTCTCTTGACCGCAAAACCTTCTTCCCATAGACCAGTTCATAGGGTGTGAACCCTGTGGTGGTCTTCCATGTTGTGTTGTAGGCCCAAGTGGCCTCAATTAATCTGTCAGCCTAGTCTTTTCTGCTTTTGCTCACTACTTTGGTCAGGATCCCTTCCAATGCTCTGTTAGTGACCTCCACTTGCACATTGGCTTGTGGATGGTAAGGGGTGGAAGTCCTATGCTTGATCTTATGATGTGTGAGCAGGTCTTCAATAAAATTGGAAGTGAACTGACTGCCTTGATCTGTGACCAACTCTCTTGGATACCCGAACTTGTAGAATATGTTTTCTCTCAGAAACTCAGCTACTTTTTCCTCTGTCATTGCTTTGATTGCTTTTGTCTCTGCCCACTTTGTCAGGTAATCGGTGCACATAATGTTGTATTGTTTCTGCTTTGAAGGAGGGCTGATAGGATCCACAAAGTCCATGCCCCACTTCTCGAATGGCTCAGAGGTCACTTGAGGTTGCATGGGAATATCATCCTTTGGATTAGGTTTCCCCATCCTCTAACATCGATCACACTGGCTTGTATATCTCCTCACATCCTGATGAAGAGTGGGTCAATAGTAGCCTGCTTGCAGTATCTTGAAGGCAGTTCTTTTTGCTACAAAATGACCTCCACAAGGCTCGTCATGACAGGTTAGGAGGATGTCAAAGACTTCCACCTCCCTCAAACATTTTCTCAAGATCTAATCTTGGCCAAGTTTGAAGAGATTGCCCCAATCCAGGTGAAAGGGGCACTTTTCCTTACTATCTTGCTCTTCTCCTTTAAGGACAGGTGTGGTGGGAACTGCACTGAAACCAAGTAGTTTGCTATATCATTGAACCATGGAGAGAGCACTGATATAGAAAATAGGTGCTCATCTGGCATTTGGTCATCCACCATTCCTTCTTCACCTACAGGAAAATTTACTCTAGATAAAAAGTTAGCAACAACATTTTCTTTACTAGGCTTATCAGTAATGGTCATATCAAAATTCTACAGTAAAAGCAACCATCTAATAATGTGAGCATTTACATCTGGTTTGTTCATTAAATATCTAATTGTAGAATGATCAGTGTGCAAAAAGGTTTGATAACCTGTGATATAGTGTTTGAATTTGTTTAAGGAATGCACGACATCTAGGAGTTCCTTCTTGGTCACCATATAGTTTAACTTTGCCTTTGACAAGTCTTTTCTTATAAAGTATGGCATAAGGTAAATTTTCATCAGTTTGTCCTAAGGCCGTTCCTATTGCTTTGTTCAAGGCATCTGTGTGAATGTGGAAAGGTAGGGCTCAGTTTGGGCCTCTGAGAATTGGGGCAGTCACTAGCTTGCTCTTCAAGGTATCTAAGGCTTCTTGACAGTTTTCTGACCATATGAACTCAACATCTTTGCCTAAGAGGCCAAACAAAGGAGAGGATAGCTTGCTGAAATCTTTAATGAATATTCTATAATATCCAACTAAGCCTAGGAAACTTTTGACATCTCTCACCTTTTGAGGAGGTGGGACCCTTTGGATGATGTCAATTTTGTTGGGGTCCACCTGCAGTCCTTGCCGAGATATTGCATGACCTAACACGGTCCCTTCAATCATAAAAAAATCACATTTTCTAGACTGAGGGAAAGGTTCATCTCAATACACTTATCTAAAACTTTTCCTAGTTTAGATAAAGCTTCCTGAAAGTCAGAACCATAAGGAGTAAAATCTTCCATGTATATTTCTACTGTATCATGAACCAGTTCAGAAGATATACTCAATACCACTCTTTGGAAAGTGGTTGGAGCATTGCACAAACCAAAAGGAAGGACCCGATATGCAAAGGTAACCCAAGTACAAGTAAAAGTGGTCTTATCTTGGTCTTCTAGGCTGATTTGAATATGATTGTACCCGCTAAACTCATCTAGGAAAGAGAATTTTTTTTCCCTACTAGACCGTCTAACACTTGATCTATGAAAGGTAAAGGAAAATGATCCTTTTTAGTGGCTTTGTTCAATTCCCAATAGTCGACACAGATTCTCCACTTACCATTTTTCTTTGGCACTAGCATCAAAAGAGAGACCCATTCACTATCAGAGATGGGATAGATAAATCCTGCATCAAGCAATTTCTGTAGTTCTTCCTTAACAATATCTTTAAGTGCCAAATTCATCCTCCTTTGAGGCTGCCTGACTGGATTGCAATCTTCCTTGACGTATATATGATGAGTACATACTAAAGGGTGCACTCCCTTCATTTCCTTATAACTCTAGGCGAAGGCATCTAGATGTTTTCTCATAAGGTTGCATAGCTCCTTCTCTTGGGAAGTAGATAGGGATGGATTGATTTTCAATTTTCTTTCTAGGACGAACTCTATATTTTTGACATGGGGAGGAGTAGGATCGGCCACACAGAGATTAGTTGAGGGGTTTTGTTGGGCTTCTCTTATTATGTTTTCTAATGGTGATACACTAGGAGGTGGATTCTGAATCAAATTTTCGATCATATCATCCTCATATTGTAGTTTCCCCCCCATGGCAGTTTCTAATGTACAAAGTGGTGTGAAATAAACTTCATCCTCATCTTCCTCCTCCAACCAGAGAGGTATATCATGTTCTAGCAAGGGTTGGGTAGGAGGATATAGGATTAACAACTTGGACATGCGTCAATTCTTTATGGTCATGTTCCCAGCTCGACCGCTGATGTAGGCATCAACTATAGCCAAATAGGGTCTTCCTAGAATGAGAGGATACCCAGTGAGCTTTTCCTTTGGCTGGAGAACTAAGAAATCAATAGGGTACTCCCAAGAATCAATGGAGACCATCACATCTTCCATAATCCCCTCAAGGGTCACTGTGGAGCAGTCTCCTAGCTATAACACTGTCTTGGTCTTCCTCAAGGAGCCGTGGAGGTTGAGTTTGAGAATTGTGTCCTTTGTCATCACATTAATGGCAACTCCTAGATCAATCAATGTATGCAAGATCATTGTGCCATTGATGTGGACATCAACTACTAGGCTTCTAGGGTCCAAATATTTTGGACAGATTACTTGCCCCAACATCAGGTCGGACAATTGTCCTATGACATTGATGGTTGGGGCATCTCTCTTGCGCCTTCTGGATGCCTAAAGCACTTATCTTTGATCAACCTATTATATATAGGCACATCTTTTATGGCTTGGAGAAGTGGTATCTTTACACATAATTGTTTCAATTCTCCTAGGAGTTCAGTCTCCTCTGGGGTAGGCTAGACTGTTACGGATAGTCTCTCAGGAAAGGGTGGATTTGCTTTAGGTTTGCTTTTCCTCTTTATCTTCCTCAACCTCCCTGGGTGGAGGCCAGCTATTTGGGAGAACTTTCCCAGATTGCAAGTTGATTTCTTGAATCTCCACAGCATAAGTTGGGCATGATGGTTCCCTATTATACACTTGTTGAGCCTGTCTATTGTTCGGGTTTAGATTTGGTTGGGCAGGCATTTAGGGTTGCCTTGGTGGAGCAGAAGGTAACGGTTGTGGTTGGGTAGGTGGTGGGGGAATAAGAGCGGGAAGAGTTTGTATTGGGGCCTCCACCCCTGATGAGATGCATTCCACTGAGGTTGCGGCTGAGCACAGGATTGAAATGAATGGGTGGCTGGTTGGGCATGATATTGAGATGTGAAGGACCAAGGAGGTGGTGTGGACTAGGAAGGATGAGCATGGGGACCCCAAGAAGGTATGGAGGGCACTTTGTTATGAAACCAGCTCACAAAAAGATAGAAAAGATAGATCAATGCTTTAGAATTCAGCCTCTTCGAGGGAGCAACCTCCTTTACATTACATAAATGAACAATTCTTGGATGATACAAATGAAAAAACCTCCTTTCTATATATAGGAGTCTAAGGAGTCACAATATAACCCAGACGACCTAACAATAATAATATAAA